>SEYY01011824.1:0-17676 GCA_009176605.1 Armadillidium nasatum | reverse complement strand
GAGGCATTTTTCAAGAGTCAAGCGTGAGAGTCTTCATGAAGCTGGAAGATCTCATGATGAAAAGCGAATTCCTTTTCAAAAGAAAAAGTGGGGTTATTCGTATAAAAACTGTAGAGTGATTGATTCAAGTGCTTGAGGAAGATGGTTCGATCCCGCTTGGGATCCTAGGTATATTCTACCTAGAAAGTTCCTCTCCTTGAATAGGGCAATGCCAATGAGACGTAAAATTTTAAATAAAAAATAGTATATAAAAAAATTTAAAATAGGAAACAAAGTCGAAAGAGACATCACGAAAAATAGAGTCTGTATAATGTTGAATACTTGAAAGGGACTCAAAGGGTCCAGTGATAGCAATTGCTTTCTCAACGTCATCCTGATTTATGTGAATTGGTGGTAGGCCGAAAGAAGATCAACCTTGCTATAGACGGAAGCATCAATCAGCTTTGAGGATATGATGCTGAAGGTAGAGAAAGCAGACGGAATTTCTGACAGCGTTAAGGGCTGTAAAATTCCATAAGGTTTCCTCTGACCTAGTTTCTTTTTAGAGACAAGGTGAAGAAGATATACTCAGGGTGAGTTAGAGGAATAGATGATACCGACTTTTATATGGGTGAAGAATCCATTTTTCGTGACCACTAGATTCTCCTGTAGTAGGCTCCTCATTCTAGCAAAAAAATAGATTTTGAATGCTCTGTTTGAAGCCTGTCAAATACCCAAGAGGTAAAGCAGATCCAGCAAAGAGGATTAACAGGGGAGGTCTGGTTAGGAAACTCATAGAGTAATTGCCCTGTTAGAGAAGAGAAACGTCAGTGTGACATAAAATAGGAGTTGAAACTTCGGAGTAAGCAAGAAATAGGAAATGAAGGTTAATTTTGGTGTCTAAGATTGTGATTTCCACAGTCGGTTAGAAAACCATAGTAATGGAAGAAATGTAACTTAACAATGCTTTAGTTACATGAATTATCACGGAGGTTCGCTGAATGGCACCCCTGATGAGGAGTACATCAGAAGACATCATGAACTCACCAAAACAAGTTATCGTCTACTCATTAGTCACGGTTAAGTTTACTGCAGAAAGAGAGTAGTGTAGATTCCTTCATTTATCTACCTGTTAAAATCTTCAACACCACTAATACTTCAATAAAATTATAATTGAAATAAATCTTAATTTTTATCTTAATTTCCCTGGAATTTCCGTAGAATTAAAAGTATACAGTTCATATAAATCTTCATCTTTCCTTTATTTCCTTTCGGTTTGGTCGCATACCCCTGAGGAATAGGGTTTTATGTTTCTACCGGTGAACTCTGTAGATCACATTTTCATTCTGATTTCTCATCTTTATTTCTCTTACACTCTCCAAACTCCGGTTCATGAGGTTAGTTTTTTCCTCAAATTTAGAAGAAGGAGGAGTGTCTTTAAGTCACAAACGGGTCCTTCTGGACTTATATTTTATTTAGTTTCTAAAAGGTGCACGAATGCGCCTCTGTAAATAGTCCGTGTGGGTGCGAACTTATAATTGTTAATGCGTACACACACATGTGGAAACATAAATGATTAATGTCAGCTTGAATTATGTATTTTGTATTATGCAAAAATAAACGCATTCCACCTACTCTGCAATTTTTTGCAACAAGAGGTGTGTTGAATTCACAGTTAAAATTATCAATTTCACAATACCTTTCACAATCTAAAAATTGTAGTTCACTAAATATTTTGCCTTTTCTTATTAATTTCATTAACACCTACTCGTTTTTTCCGAATACCGATTTCCTCTAATTTCACCACTGAATTTCCCATATTGTATGCTCCTACAACTTCCTTCTGACTATAAAGAACTCCTCTCTAAGAGGTGCACGGAAGGCCGTAGCACGTAGGGTTTGCCGTGGCAGTGGTGGAATTTTTAATCCCCCTTCTGGGATTTTTTCTTGTCTTTATAAATCGTTGCATGGTAAAAAATGATGTTTAAAGGTGTCCATATATTTTTTGAAATATAAATTTCAATTATTGGCTATTCTCCCTTTTTTTGTCATTAAGTGAGAATATAGGGTGTAGTGCCGAAAAGGCTGTCTAAGGGTAAATAAGACCTCAAATTCGTGCTACAGATGTATTTGAATGAAGAGATTAAGGGCAATGTGTTTTTTTTTAGGATGGAAGATAGAATCAGAAACGAAAGTAAAAGGGAGATGTGTGGATGAAGAATTCGAATTGTGCACAGACAGAGCGGAGGAGAGTTTTAAGGTGGTTTAGACATATGTGTAAAATGAATGAAGATAGGATGATATGTAGAGTGGTGGGTTTCCGGTATGGAAGGAGGAATGGGAAGAGAAAGGCTAAAGTGGAGATGGAAGGATGAAGTGAGGAAAATTTTGAGAGTGAGAGGTCTGAGTGTGAAAGAGGGAAGAGTTGCGGAGAGCAGAGTGAAATATAAAGTGGAAGTATGGGAGAGGAAGATATAGTGTGTGTGTGTGTGTGTGCGTAGGTGTGTGTAAGTGTGTGTGATTGAATTGTAACTGGCACCACACCACGAGAGTGGGAAAGTGTATATATATATATATATATATATATATATATATATATATATATATATATATATATATATATATATATATATATATATATATATATATATATATATATATATATATATATATATATATATATATATATATATATATATATATATATATATATATATATATATATATATATATATATATATATATATATATATATATATATATATATATATATATATATATTATAAATATATATATATATATAATATATATATATAATATATTATATATATATATATATATATATATATATTATATATATATATATATATATATATATATATATATATATATATATATATATATATATTATATATATATATATATATATATATATATATATATATATATATATATATATAAAAGTATATACCACGAGATCGACGGGCAGAACTTTATAACGGCATTAGAACGGCATTTCAGGAAGCTCTACCCGCTAAAGCCTACCATACTCTTTCCTGGGGCTTTTTTAACGGAATTTGAAAAGAATTCTCTCTCAAGCTCTTTCCTGAGCCCCTTTTTGACGGGTTTTAGAACGGAATTCCACAGAAACGATTCACCTATGATTCGAACCAGAATCACTGCAACATTTGGATCCGTCTATGGCTTTATTTTCCTGGTGCAAGAACCCGGGACTTTTCTTTTTCCAAGTTCCTGATAGATTCCTGTAAGGAACAAGGGGGTTACTGAAGAGGGGGGACGAGTTCCCCTCATAGAATGGTTTCGGAACTCGGAGGTTCCTGAAGAGGGAGGGGAACGGAGTCCCCCTCGTAGATGGGTTCCGGAAACTCGGAGGTTCCTCGAGAGGGTGAGCGCCTTGGATTTTCTGAAAACATGGTTTTCACTCCGTAGATTTTCTTTCATATACTCTTTACATCGATTTTCGTCTAAAAACCAATTTCCAAATTTTGGCGAAAGTAGATTCGAACGATCAACCTCAGGAATGGATTTCCATGATGTTAGACACTAGATCACGAAATCTTTCCAATATAAGAGCAAAAATGTCGTTTTAAGTCATACATCAATTTCCTAAATTTTTAAATTTCCATTTTACCAACATTTATTTATTCCATTTTATTCCACTTTACATTCTTTTCATTTGCATTTTATTTCACTATACGTATATTTTTATTCCATATTATTTAATATATTCTAAACTCACACCCGTTTTCTTTACAAAGCTATAACTAAAATAATTCATAATTTTCCTTTCCCATTCACATTTTCTTAATTTTTTAACATAATACATTAAAGTATATCCATGCATGTACTACAAGTAAATGGTAAACAGCCGATTGTAAACTCGCATAAAAATATGTATTTACGTTCCATTTAAAATAAAAATTCGTAAATCTAAAACGAAAATTTATCATTATTTTTATCATCGCATTTCGAGTTGCTCTTTGTGGTTAGTTACATACATTTAAAGTAAATTCACAAGCAATATCTTTCTAAAATTACACTAATTTTGAAATTTATCTATTGATACTTCTTTCTCACGGATAAATTTCAATAAAACATTCATACATCCTGTATTTCCTTTTCCTCACTGGATCTTCTCCCATTATTTTTATCCTTAGGAGAGATTTTGAAATAAGTATTAATTAGGTTAGGTTATGTCAGGGAATTAGTTCCCTAGTATTTGGTCTCAAGTTGAGAGACCTGAGATTTATTTGATTATAAGTGTTTTGTTTTATATTATTTTCCCAAGTTGGATAAGATTACACTCATAAACAATTGACACATTCCTTTTTTTTTTTTTTACAGATATACACTAATATTTTGGTTCACTCACAAACAAACACACTCTTACACTTTTACACTAAAGCTTTTGGTTTACATCGCTGAGTTGTTTTCCTTTTTATGGAAAAGTACATACATGTTGAGAGAGAAAGAAACCAGAGAGAGTTCTTACAATTTTGGGAGAGAGTAAAAACCTTTCTTGGGAGAGACCTTGTGAATGCACCTACATTTTAATTTTAAGACATTGTTTCATAAATTAAGTGGAATGACATATTTCTTTAACATATTTTGTTTTTTTAGCAAGCATACTCCTGTGGCGATCTATATTCTAAGAAAGGGGGTCATATAAAGTTTGAGTTTTGTAAATATGATCACCAATAGGATTCTGCTTGCATTCTTTTAAACAAAATATGTCGCGTTTATTTATCATTTTAGTATTTATTATTTATTATGTATATATAAATATATGAATTTATATGTGTATAAAGTTAAGGCAAATTATTGGAAATTGCGCTTAGCAAAAACTACGTTATCCCGTTATTTGAATTTGTCAAGATGCTTCCGAATTTTGGAAGAAAAATGGAGTCCTGTTCGATTTTTATTTTCATTTAAAATAAACTTACAAGCTAATTAGAGACCGTTAGGAACCCAAAAATTGATAGGATTTAGATAATATTATAATATAGTTCCAATTAAATTCTTAAATTATATTTCCTCCTAATTTAGCCATACCTAATTTTAGAAATATTTTCCTTCAAACCTTGTTCAAATAAATTAGTTAGTGTCGTTTATTTTTTGGCAATAGTATTAAATATTATATTATAATATTTTATTATGTCATTCTGTTTTCATATTTTATATACAATATTTTTGTATAACAGATCCAATCTGAATATTTAAAGTTGATTACTGTTTATATTAGGCACAGAATTTGAATGGATATTCTGGGAGTTGGGAGAACATTCCTGAGAGGGAATTGTTAGCTCTTGCGAGAGAGCCAAAGCAACATCTCTTGAGAGAGAGATAAAGCTTATTCCTGAGAGGGAATCAAGGATCTGGTCTGCGAGGACTAAGTTTCCTTCTAGCTTTTGAGAGTTAGAACTCTGGTTCTAGGAACCAGAACTGAGATCTGAGAGGGTCGAGTTCTAAGCTTGAGAGAGTTTGGAGCGTATAGATTTGCGAGAGTCTATTTTCTAATGAGAGTTAGAACCTTGAGAGAGGTAGACTGACTTTGAGAGAAGTCATTGTTGTTAAGCTCAGGTTGTGAGATCTGTACTTATATTTTTTCTATTGAGAGATAGAATACTGTATTTTATTTTCAAAATATAATTATTAATAATAGGATTAAAAATATCGAACTTATGGACCATTCGCGTCTCCAGGCCGCTTTTGTTTAAGTCATGTTACCGGGGTTTTTCTTTGCTTAATTTTGTCATTCTTATTTATGTTGTGTTTCCATATTTCCCCATTGTATATAATAAACTTAGCATTTAAGATCACATAATTTTGTTTTTGTTCATCCTACCTCAGACTTAAATATAAAAATACCTAAAGGAAGTAACCCTCTTCTATATTTTTATTATTTGTAAACTCCTCAGGTGTTTTCTACATCATACACACACCACACCGGGGAACCTTTACAATATATATATATATATATATATATATATATATATATATATATATATATATATATATATATATATATATATATATATATATATATATATATATATATATATATATATATTTTATTTTAGGGGAGGACGTAGCGCCGTCCGAAGCGATGCAAGTACCCCCCATTGGGCATAACCCACGGAGTGATAGGATGGGCTAGACCATTCCGTTTCACTCCGTTGCCCTTTGGTTCGTTCCTTTTCGCGTTTCATTTTCTCAGAGGGTCTCTAGTGTACCCTTGACTCACATTGGAGTGCCTATGCTCCAACCTTCCTCCTTCTTCACATGTGTCCGTACAATATTTACAAACGCTTATACTTACATTAACTATTAAATTAATCAAAAATGGCAAAACTTAAATCTGCCTCGGAGAATCCAAGAGGGGCGGATTCCAAATATAGCCCCTCATCTACTCCTTCCCCCATCACCACTTGGGAGTTGGTGGCCTCCGGTGATGGGGTTGGTGCCACCAAGACCTCTATGCCGGCTTGCCCTGGTGCACGGTCTTCGTTTTTCATTAATTTCTGCAACATTCGCGGTCTTTTTTCTAATCTCCACTTTGTCGAACACCACCTCTCTTCTTCTAGACCTCATCTCCTGTTTTTAACTGAAACTCAGGTGTCTGAGTGCTCTGACAGCAAACCTTACTCTGTTTCCTCCTACTGTCTCTATCCTCAATTTTCAGCCAAAGGCGGTTGTTGCGCATATGTGCGCAACGATGTTGTTTGTTCTCGTGTCTCTAATTTGGAGTCTTCTGAATTCTCTACCTTTATGGCTTAAGCTCTCTTGCAATTCTACAACTAAATTTATTTGTTCTGTTTATTTATCTCCTAATTCTACTGACTATCCTAAATTCTTCGACTATCTTAAACTCCAAAATAGAACACATTCTTTCTTCTTCTCCTTTCTCCGAAATCATCATTTTAGGTGATTTCAATGTTCACCACCGCCAATGGCTTTCATCTAGTTCTCATGATCCAGCTGGTGAACTCGCCTTCCAACTTTTCTATCCAGAACAACCTTGAGCAGTTGGTGCAACTCCCTACCCGTATCCCTGACCGTCTTGGTGATGAACCCAACATTCTAGACCTTTTTCTAACTTCTAATCCTTCTCCTTATACTGTTAAACTCTTTCCTCCTCTGGGTTCATCCGATCACCTTTTTATCTCCGTATCTTGTTCTGTCTCTTCAAGTCTTCCGCAAGAACGGCCCCGCCTTCGGCGAGGAGACGTTTGTGGCACTTCGGTGCTGCTAACTGGTCTGACTTGCGGTTGTACTTTTCTGATTTCCCATGGAATGATTATTGCTTTCCGTGGGAGGGGTCCCTCGGAGTGTGCTGAGCGCATAACTGAGGTGATTCTCTCTGGCATGGAGGCGTACATTCCATATTCTTTCCCTTCCACTAAACCTAACAAACCTTGGTTTAACTCTGCTTGTTCTCGTGCTATCCGCCGCAGGGATGCTGCCTTCAGGGATTACCGTCGTCTTCAAACTCCAGAAACTCACGCATACTTATATTTCATCCCGGAATCGTGCAAAATCTATTCTTCGAGATACTAAAAACTCTTTTCTCCGTCGCAAATGCAATAATCTTTCTGGCTCCTCTTCCTCTCTCCCTTTCTGGCATTTTGCAAAAAAATGTCAACTCTAACTTTGCTTCTTCCTCTTTCCCTCCTCTAGTATCTTCTGACGGTTCAACTGCCGTTTTACCTTCCTCTAAAGCTGAACTCTTTGCTCAAACTTTTGCCTCTAATTCAACCTTAGACGATTCCGGAGCTATTCCTACTCCTTCAACCCCCTCTAACTCATTTATGCCTAAAATTGTAATTTCTTCTAAAGACGTCATTTCTGCTCTCTCTGAGCTTAACACTAAGAAGGCGTACGGTCCTGATGGTATTCCTCCTGTGGTTCTCAAAACTTGTGCTTCCGAGCTTGCACTCTGCCTTGGTAAACTATTTCGTCTTTGTCTTTCTACTTCAACCTTCCCTTCTTGCTGGAAACGTGCGCTCATTCAGCCTGTGCCGAAGAAGGGGGACCCCTCTCAGCCCTCTAACTATCGTCCTATTTCTTTAACCTCCGTTCTTTCTAAAGTTTTCGAATCTATCCTTAACAGGAAGATTTGGAAACATCTCAATTCTTCTAATCTTATCTCTGATCGCCAGTATGGCTTTCGAAAGAAACGCTCTACTGGTGATCTTCTTTCCTTTCTCTCTGACTCTTGGTCCTCCGCTCTTCGGCATTTCGGTGAATCTTTTGCTGTGGCGCTGGACATATCGAAAGCTTTCGATAGAGTCTGGTCACAAAGCTTTGATTTCCAAACTTCCCTCTTTCGGAATCTATCCTTCTCTCTGTGACCTTCTCTCTGATTTCCTTTCCGGTCGTTCTATAGCAGCTGTTGTAGACGGCCACCGTTCATCCTATAAATCTATTAATAGTGGTGTTCCTCAAGGATCTGTCCTATTCCCAACACTTTTTCTGCTTTTCATTAATGACCTTCTCTCTATTACTTCATCTCCTATCCACTCCTATGCTGATGACTCCACCCTTCATTACTCTTTTCATTTTGAAAGACCCTCCCAACAGCAGTTAATAGAGGCAAGGAGGGTGGCCTTGGAGCAACTAACCTCTGATCTATCTCTCATTTCAAATTGGGGCAAAGAAAACATGGTCGTTTTCAATGCCTCAAAAACTCAATTCCTCCATCTTTCTACTCGACACAATCTTCCACACAACTACGATATCTTCTTCGAAAACACGCAACTCAAACCTTCATCTCTCCTTAATATTCTCGGTGTTCTTTTTCTCGTGATCTTTCTTGGAAAGATCACATTACTTCTCTTTCTAAACAAGCTTCTAAGAGGTTGGGTGTTCTGAGGCGCCTTCAATATTTCTTCACACCACCCCAGTTGCTTGCTCTGTATATGGGTGTTGTTCGCCCCTGTATGGAGTATGCGTCACACATCTGGGGTGGTTCCACACACATACAGCTCTCCTGGAAAAGGTGGAGTCTAGAGCTTTTCGCCTTATCAAATTCTCCTGCTCTCACTAATTCTCTCCAATCTCTTTCTGCCCGTCGAAATGTTGCGTCACTCTCTCTATACTATCGCTATTACAATGGACACTGCTCTTCTGAACTCTCTCGTCGCATACCTCCTCCATTGAGAAGGGTTCGTGCGACTCGTCTTTCTACACAGTCTCATCCTTTCTCTGTCCAACTCTCTGACCCCAGACTTAACCGCTATGCTCAATCTTACATGTACTCTACTGGTAAAGTCTGGAACACACTTCCTTCATCTATTTTCCCAACTTCATATGACTTAGGCACCTTTAAAGGAGAAATAATAATAATATATATAATATATATATATATATAATAATATATATATATATATATATATATATATATAATAATATATATATAATATATATATATAATATATATATATATATATATATAATATATATATATATTTTTTTTTTTTTTTTTTTTTTTTTTTACAAAACGCCACCACTCACGGGCAGAGCCCTTTTCAAGGAGGGGGCACACACACAAGGACAAACTCACACAAACACACACACCTAACGCACAGCCCTCAGGTGGGCGCAGACGGAAGACTTGAAGAGAGGAAGATTAAATACAGTTGGAAAAATGGAAGATGGTAGATAATTCCACAGAATAGAGGTGGCTGGAAAGAAGGAGGTACCACAACGGGCTAGCCTGGGATTCCCTACGTCCACACAAAATTGGTGTGAAAGCAGGGCACCCCTCGTGCAACGAGGACGACGCAACGGTGGAGGAATGCGAGAGGCCAATTCCCTCGAGCACCTGCCATTGTAGTACCTGTAGAAAAGAGATAGCGCGCCAACGTCACGTTGCAGAGACAGAGGGTCAAGAGAGTTTGAAAGTAGGGGACAGTTTATTAATCTCATAGCTTTTGACTCAACCCTATCCAGAAGAGAGGAGGAGCCAGAGCCCCCAAATGTGAGAACAGTACCCATACAAGGGCGAAAAGATATATATTTTTCAGAAGAAAAAACTCTGACCAACAAATTCCATTTTTAGTTATTTATTTTATATATATATATATATATATATATATATATATATATATATATATATATATATATATATATATATATATATATATATTTAAAGTAATTTTAGATATAACGACAGTCCTGCCGCTATGCCACCAATTTAAAGTAATTTTATTTCTAACGTTTTTATATTTTTGTTTAATAAAACATAGATTCAATAAGGGATCTTTTAATAGATGAATAGATTAATAAGGTAGCGTGTTATGACCGAATGATCTCTTCGGAGAAGTTTCGAAGGTTCTCAACTGTTAATATAGAAGATCTTTCTTTAATAGGTTTTCTTTAAGAATTCAGCTGGTTCTTTATTCGTTGACCTTTCTTTTGGATCCTCAATGAATGTATTTTACCTCCACCTTTATGGCTAGAGATTTATTTAACTTCTTAGATTTTATTTACCTCCACCTTTATGGCAAGAGATTTTAGTATACCTCCACCTTTATGGCAAGAGATTTTATTATTAAATATTTCTTCGGTTTAGCTGATCATCCTTTGCTAATTATGCAACCTCTGATTGATTGATGTTTCTTCATCTGCGATCTCTCATTAATTGAATTCATATCCATTTATTGTCTCTTTTATCTTCGTCGAGGCTTAAACTCTCTACGAGATTTTATCGATTTGAAATCATAAACTTAAAATAATTTTGATATTAAAAATCTAAAGAGTTATATAAAATAAATTTAGGTGTGGAGTCACCTTTTTGGATACATTTTAAAGAAACATAAAAAGTACAGTTTTTTATTAAAACTGAACTTTTACATATCTCCCTTTGAAAGAAAAATGTATCCAAAAAAAATTTTAAAAAATTTGAAAAGTAATATCCTTCTTCTATAACTATATACATGAGACTATCTTACATTATTATATTTTCCTACTTATTGTTATTATATTTCCCCAACTCCATTTCATCCTTTAAATTTAATAATAGTGTTGTTCCTTAGGGAACTGTCTCTCTTCAACACATTTTATACTTTTCTTTAATGAATTATTATTTCATAATATATCCACATCTATGCCGATGACTACTCTCTTCATTACTACTTTCAATTTAAAAGACGTCCCTACCAACAGCAGTTAATTAACGCCAGGAAAGTGGCCTTGGAGCAAGCTTTCATCTTTCTAGTGTTTCAAATTGAGGAACAGAAAATATTGTTGTTTTCAGTGCCCACAAAACCAAGTTCCTCTATCTCTCTACTCGACATAATATTCCACACAACTATGACGTTTCTTTCGAAAATACAAAACTCAACTCTTCGTTCGGCTTTAATGTTTTTGGTGTTACTTTTTCTTGCGATCTTTCGTGGAACAATCATGGTACTTCTCTTCCTAAATAAGCTTATAAGAGATTGGGTGTTCTGAGGCGCCTTCGTAATTTCTTCACGCCACTCCATTTGCTTTCTCATTATAGGAGTGTTGTTCACTCCTGTGTGAAGTACGACTCACACATCTGGGATGGTTCCATTCATACTGCTCTTCTCAGAAGGTTTGAGTCTAGTGCTTTTCGTCTTATCTATTCTTCAGCTCTAATTCTCTCCAGTTTCTTACTGCCAGTCGAATTTTTTCATAACTCTCTCAATATTATCGCTATTACAATGAGTACTTCTCTTCTGAACTCTCCCTTCGCACACATCCTTCAGTGACACGCATTTCTATACAGTCTCATCCTTTCTCTATCTGATTCTCTGGCCCCAGACTTAACCGATATGCTCAATCTTACATATATTCTACTGTTAAAGCTTGGAACACAGTTCCTTTATCTGTTTTCCCTAAGTTCCTTTGTCAAGAACACCTTCAAAAACCGTGAATCGAAACATGTCAGCCTTTAATTTGACCATATTTCCTGTATTTCTCTAACCCTACTGGAAATTAATAGGCCTCTGGCTTTTGCTCACCAAAGTAGATTTTATATATATGTATTTATATTATTTATATATATATATATATATATATATATATATATATATATATATATATATATATATATATATATATATATATATATATATATATATATATATATATATATATATATATATATATTATAGAGATGGAGCGATACCAAAATTTTTACCGATACCGATACCGATACCGATACCTAAAAATTACCAGATACCGATACCGATACCGATACGGTATCGGTATCGGAAAATATGCCGATACTACTACCGATACGATACCGATACCGATACTTTACTCTTATTCAAAAATTTTGCCGATACCGATACCGATACCGATACTGAAAAGGTCGATACCGATACCGATACCGATACCAGTATCGGAAAATATGCCGATACTTGCCGATACCGATACCGATACCGATACTTCACTCCATCCCTAATATATATATATATATATATATATATATATATATATATATATATATATATATATATATATATATATATATATATATATATATATATATATATATATATGTATATATATATATATATATATATATATATATATATATATATATATATATATATATATATATATATATATATATATATATATATATATATATATATATATATATATATATATATATATATATATATATATATATATATATATATATATAAATATTAATAATAGTAAATAAAATAAATAAATAAATTATAATGAATTTCCTAATTTCTACAGAACTATCTTATTTATATAGCAGATAATAAATACATATTCTGACGTTAATGATACGTTGTGAAAGCAAATCATTGGTTTTTGTCAGATTTTAATTTAAAAAAAAATGATTTTCAATTTGACCTTCTATTTGATTAATTATGAAAGTAAAATTGAATATCATTGGTATTCCGTATTCAATTTCGGTGATTATTTTTCTGGCATTTTATTAATTGTTTTTGAAAACCCTTACAATAGAGGAGATTAAAAAAAAGAATTTAGATACTGAATGGCAATGATTTATTATTATATCTGTGAAGCACAAGTTTTCTAAACAAGTAAATTTAACTTCATTCATCATTCTCGAACATTCAGATGTCGATTCTTTGAATGTGAATTTTCTCGTTTACAATTTTCAAAAGATCTTATCAGTTTATTTAAAACCAATTTAAAATTTAAATTTAGAACAGTTTCTCTATTTCGTTTATTAGAAGGTAAAAGTTTTTCAATTATTAATTATGTGTGATATAAAATTATATGGATAATGTTATGGATTCAAATGAAGATTTTCCATTCCTTTGTCAACTTGGAAGTAGTTCTCCAACATTATTTTTATGTCTACTTACTTTTAATAAAGAAATATAAATTTTAAAACTGAAATAAAAAAATGCAGTCTATCTAAACATTAGACAGACTTAACTATAATTCTGGGCCGGTGAAGATTTTGCATATACTAATACTCCCTTAAAAAAAAAAAATAAAAAAATAAAGGAGACAATTTGGAGGTAGTTTGAAGTAATTGCAGAGACAGTAAATTTTTTCCCCAAGTCCATTTTAAAATTCTTTTTTCCTGTCTAGAATTCGACAATAAACCACTTTATTCTCACTTGCCATTATAGGTTTAAAGTGTAATTTAATTAAATAAAGTTCTTTTCTCTCTATTCCAACCTCCCTTTCAGTATCTGTCATCAACGGATATATATAATATATATATATATATATATATATATATATATATATATATATATATATATATATATATATATATATATATATATATATATATATATATATATATATATATATATATATATATATATATATATATATATATATATATATATATATATATAGATATATATATATATATATATATATATATATATATATATATATATATATATATATATATATATATATATATATATATATATATATATATATATATATATATATATATATATATATATATATATATATATATATATATATATATATATATATATATATATATATATATATATATATATATATATATATATATATATATATATATATATATATATATATATATATATATATATATATATATATATATATATATATATATATATATATATATATATATATATATATATATATATATATATATATATATATATATATATATATATATATATATATATATATATATATATATATATATATATATATATATATATATATATATATATATATATATATATATATATATATATATATATATATATATATATATATATATATATATATGTACTTTCTGGCACTTTAATCGGGCTAATTGGGGGCAATGCGCCGTTTCTTTGCTAACTATCATTGGAGTGAATCTTGCTTTGTCTCGGGGGACGCTTCTGTCTCTGCTGAAAAGGTAGGGGCCGTAATCCTTGACGGGATGGGAAGATTCATTCCATCTTCAACTAAATCTTTTTCTCCTCAAAATCCTTGGTTCGATGGCAACTGTTCTCTTGTCCTTCGGGAGAGAGACAATGCTTATCGTGAATGGAAAAATTCTTCTTCTCCTACCACTCTTGCTAATTTTCATTTAGCTCGAATATTATATATAATATATATATATATATATATATATATATATATATATATATATATATATATATATATATATATATATATATATATATATATATATATATATATATATATATATATATATATATATATATATATATATATTTAAAGCGTACTCTTTTGTGGGTACAACTGGAAGTCGGTTTAACAAAAATTTAAAAAATTTAATATACATTTTGTATATCTTCCATGCAATAATTTTTCCTCTTATGTTAATTTAAGCAAGTTATTACTCTATTTCCTTGGTAGAATTTTTAAACTTTATATTCATACTAAATATCAAAGAAAATACTTCCGTAGGAACTCTGTGATATTAATTTTAAAAAACAAAAATTTTAAAATCTAATATTCAATTTTTTTTTTATTTTTTTTTTATTTTTTTATTTTTTAAGACTTGTAAGACGTTAATTTCAGTAAGTGATTGCGTTATCTCCTTTGTAAATATTTCATTAGCTATATTGGGATGTCATTTAAAACGATTCCAAGATTCTAAAATTTAATTTTCATTTTGTAACTCTTTCATACTCTAATTTAGACTAAAGCGTTAATTTAAGTAAGTTTCTATGTTATCTGCTTGGCAGATCTTTAACAGATTTAATATTCAAACTGAAGATTTAAGAGTTGACATCCTGGGAACAATGGGATTTCAATTTAATGATACAAAAATTTTTGAAATTTAATATTCAATTTGTCCACTCCATAATTTTGACTCGTACGTTAATTTCTGCAAGTAATTATTTTATCTCCTTAATAAAACTATAAAACTTTAAATTCAGGTCTAATAATAAAGTATAGACTTTCTTTATTTCAATGAGATATCAGTTTATGAAAAAAAAATAACAAAAAATAAACAACATTCATCTCGTATCGGTTCCGTGTTAAAATTTCGACTCTTATATTAATTTAAATAAGTGTATAAGTTTTCTCCTTTATAATAATATTTAAAATGTAAACTTTCGTAGGCACATCGAAATTTGTTCAATGGAACAAAGAATTTCAAAATTTAATATTCAGTTAGTACAACGTCCTTAGTATAATCTCGACTCAAACGTTAATTTAAAAAAGTGATTATGTTATTAACTCGGTAGATCTTTAAAAATTTTCCATTCAGGATTAATATTAAAATGTAGACTTTCTTAGAAACATTAGGATTTCAGCTAAGCAACAATAATTTTCAAAATTTAATATTAAGTGTGTATAACGTCCATCTCACAATTTCGACCTTTATCTTCTTGGTAAATCTTTAAAATCTTTTCATTCAGGCTGAATATTAAAGCGTATACTTCGGTACTAAGATGTCAGATTAATGAAATAAAACTTTAAAAACTTTATTCACGTTTTGCACAAAGTCTGTTTCATAAATTCGACTCGTACGTAATTGAAGTAAGATTGTTATTTACTTTTTGATCTATTTAGGAACTTTTCATATTGGCTTAATATTAATGCGTAGTTACACACACACAGATACATGCACACACACACACACACACACACACACATATATATATATATATATATATATATATATATATATATATATATATATATATATATATATATATATATATATATATATATATATATATATATATATATATATATATATATATATATATATATATATATATATATATATATATATATATATATTTTTTTTTTTATTTTATTTATATTTATATATATATATATATATATATATATATATATATATATATATATATATATATATATATATATATATATATATATATATATATAAATAAAAAAAGGAATGGTTTTTTGCCGTATAGTTCTTGTTAAAATACGTATAAATAATCGAGTATATCGATACAATGCAATAACGAGGATATATATATATATATATATAATATATATATATATATATATATATATATATATATATATATATATATATATATATATATATATATATATATATATATATATATATATATATATATATATATATATATATATATATATATATTATATATATATATATATATATATATATATATATATTATATATATATATATATATATATATATATATATATATATATATATATATATATAATATATATATATATAAAGGTCCATAGTGAAACTGAATGAGTATCGATATAAATACCGATATGTTATCGATACTTTATTGATATTTTTCTGGTAGAAATCTGGAAAGAGGTTACGATTTGGATTAAAAGGGGAATACCCCAAATCGTCGACAGGAAAAGTAGTCGACAGGTCAAAGGGCTGACACGTCATTAACAAAATTTTCTCACTTGTCCAAAACATCGACAAATTTTTTTTTTGGTAAGGTCAAAGGGCCGACAACTTTTTTTTATAACTAACTCGTCGACGCTATAAATCGATATCGATTATTCGAAAGATATATATCACCATCACTCACGGGCCGCGGGGTACTGGGGGTAGAGCCCCTCGTAAACAAATGTTCGCGTGCCATTGAGGAAATTTTGTTAATGACGTGTAGGCTCTTTGACCTGTCGACTCCTTTTCCTGTTGACGATTTGGGGGATTCCCCAAGAGCAAGCATAGGCACACTTTTAACCTTTCAAGTCAAGGTTAGGTTATGTCGAAATAGTTTGTAGGATTTAAAAAATTTAAGGAATATTAATTATTTTTAAAAACTTTTAAAATAATTAAATTGGTGACATTGATGCAGGTCAAAATAAATAATAAAGTTGTATTTTTGACGTTAGAGAAATTAAAATAAATTTTTTTTTCATCAACTTGAAATAAATTATTTTATCCAGTTTTACATTTAAGTAAAGGAAATGGTTCGCAGAACATAAGCAGATTCTCGATGTTTTACTATGGCCACCAAGAGAGTGTGATTTAAATCCTATTGAAAACATATGGAAATCAATTATCAAAAGTTGCCTCCTCGTTCTCTCAGAGGATGAAAGAACGAGGAGGCAACTTTTGCACCATGCCTTTAGAACTTGGGAAATATAGCGTAGAACACCACATATACTTGAAAATAATATTGCATCTATGCCTGACAGATTGCAGTCCGATATCAGGAACGAAGGT
>SEYY01011823.1:5000-26858 GCA_009176605.1 Armadillidium nasatum | reverse complement strand
ATATATATATATATATATATATATATATATATATATATATATATATATATATATATATATATATATAATCACATACACAGTCACTAAACACACACACCCCAAGAAAACAACAACATTCACAAACTACAAAAAGGCAAACTGGACAAGCTTCACTTCACCACATAGAAACACATTTAATTCAACAAGAAATAACCAACACACATTCTCTACATTCAGCCATCAACTCCTTCACCAAAACAATACACAAAGCATCCAACTTATACATACCCAAGGGCTACAGGAAACACTACAACCCCTCACTTACACCAGAAATCTGCAACCTTATAAAGCAAAGAAACCAGCTCCGACAACATAGATCACACACAGCAGACATTCACCATACAACTAAACACCCTAAATGAACAAATCTCAGCACTAATATCAAATCACAAAACAAACAAATTCAAAGAATACCTACAAAACAACCTAACAAAACCCAACGATAAAAGAACATGGCAGGTAATCAAACGACTACACAACTCCCAAAACAATCCTCCAACACCTAAACGAAGCCTTAAAAGAAAACAACAACACTCTTACCTTCACCAAAACAACACTGCAATATCCTCGCCCAGCACTACTCGAACATCTCCTATAAACCCACCCACAAAGACAATAGGAAAATAATCCGACAGCTCAAACACACACACTTAGAACACAATCCAAACCCCCCCTTCTCTCACCAGGACACTACCCAGGGAATCAAAACACTCAAAAATTCCCCAGCTACAGGCCCAGATAACATCTCAAATTTACACCTAAAACACCTAGGACCCATAGCCACAACATACCTTACCAAATATAAAACAAATCATACACATACAACTTCATCCCCGCAATATGGAAGAAGGCAATAATTACCCCCAAACTAAAGCCCAGGAAAGACCCAAACCTCCCATCTGCATACATTCCGATCTCCCTCCTATCAACACTATGCAAACTCTTAGAAAAACTCATTCATTCAAAAATCCAACCACTCATGCAAACCCCACAATTTCAACACGGATTCAGGAAATCCCACTCAACCACCACGGCCCTCACCACTATCTCGCAAAACATAATAAATGGCCTGAACAAAAAACCATCCCACAGGACCATACTCATTGCCATCGACATCAACAAAGCATTTGATACAGTCCCTAAACATAACCTCATACAAAAAATCCTACATTCACCCATACCCAACAATTATAAAAAATGGATCTCCAACTTCCTATCCGATCGTACAGCTCAAGTCTCCAATAAAAACCATCTTTCAAAAACAGTAAAACTAAGAAATGGTGTCCCACAGGGAGCCATCCTATCCCCTCTATTATTTAACCTGTACACAGCAGACCTACCCACCCCACAATACACCAGACATAAAACTAATAACATACGCCGACGACATATCCATCACAATACAAAACTCCTCCATACCCACAGCCACCACACTCACTCAATCATACATCCAACAACTAGAAACCTTGGCTAAAATCAAACAGAATGACAGCTTCCCCCGAAAAATCCTCAATTACTCTTATCACTACCGACAGACACCAATCTTCCCTCCACCCCCATGTAAAACTAAATAATACCCTCATTCCTTTAAACAAATCCCCAAAGATCCTAGGCCTCACATATGACACACACTTCACCTTCTCAAAACACATCGATAACATAACCAACACTGCAAACAGGAAATTAAACATCATCCGAACACTGTCACACAACAATTTCAGTAACGAACTAACCACCCTCATCACAGCATACAAACAGTTTATCAGACCTACACTTAATTACGCATCTCCAGCCTGGTACCCTGCCACCTCACCCTCAAACATAGAGAAGTTACAAATAAACCAAAATACCGCCCTTCGAATCATCACAGGTTGCACTAGAACCACTCCAATTCAGCATTTACACGAAGAAACAAAAATACTCCCGATCCGTACTCACCTTGACATGATAGGAACCCAATTCTACACAAACACCCTAGACATTTCACACCCCTGTCACTATACCCTACAAGACCACACAAGACACCGTCTAAAATTACCTCCATCATCACCTGCCCTATACTACAGTAACATATTCAGAACCATTCCACCTACTGCAAACAACACACCACTAATCAAACACATACACACCATCATAACACAAAATTATCTCAACACCTGCCAACCAAATCATCTTCTCAACGAAAAACCCCCCGACATAGCAAATACACAAAACACATTACCACGCAAAACCCAAATTACCCTATCCAGATTAAGGTCAGGACCACCACCCTAACCTACAAGCATACAAACATAGATTCAATATACAAAACACACTATCCCCAATATGTCAAAGATGTATGCAAGAATCAGACACAACAGAACATCTCCTGAGATGCCCCTCCCTTACCCAACACAGAATCCTCCATCACATCACATCACCTCTCTGAGAGACCTTTGGACTCGGCCGGCGGCCGTCGCGGATTTCCTGAAGGCAGTGTGGCCCTTCCAGTGAGGAAGGTCCAAGAGGAAAAAAAGTAATTAAGTAAGTATATATATATATATATATATATATATATATATATATATATATATATATATATATATATATATATATATATATATATATATATATATATATATATATATATATATATATATATATATATATATATATATATATATAATATATAATAAATAAAATAATAATAATAATAATAATAATAATAATAATAATAATAATATTGCTTAATTTATTACTTGCAAACTGAAGTGACCATTTGAAAGATATAAAATATATATTAAAAATTTATTGAAATTAAAAAAACTATTTTCGTACATTTTTTGTATATTTTTATAAACACTTTTTAGATGCTTCACTCACTCTGTTAAATTTGAAATCGTCAAACTCTTCATCAAGTTGCAACATAAAATCTATCCATGTCATATCATTGTAAGTGCAAATGACATAATCACATCACCAACTTTTTCATTCAATTTTGGTAAATATTCTTAACTTTGGGATACGCTATCCCTTTTAATGATGTAAATGTCTTTACCAATATCATCAGGAGGGGGGGGGGAGGAAATCGGAGAAACTTTTTCCCCTATTTAAGGTTGAGATCCGATTTTAATCTATATGAAAGCTATAAGCATGATGATTGTAAAAATAAATAACATATATGGTCCTAGCCACTGACATTTTTCAGGCTTTTGAAGTGGGTAGGGTTTTGGGTGATCTCCAATTTTGGGAAGCCTGTATAGAGAACCGTTAGTCGTGGAACATTTTTATTTTAACCAGCATGTTTTCCAGTCAAAACAACCCTATATACCAAATTTCAAGAAAATCCGAGTTGGAGGGGTTACCTCACCTGGGTGATTTGGCCTGCAATACCCCAGCACCCTCCTATGGATTCTAATAGGTACCAAGTTGCTACAGTGATTCGAAGCAGAAAAGCTTGAAGACCACTCTGCTATGTCTTCTTCTTTGGGGAGGCTGCATGGCTTGGTGGTAGAGCGATCTGTACATTGTCTAATGGCGACGCTGTTGTCAATGGTTTCGAATCCTGGCATGCGGAAAAATTTTCTCTGTCTTATATTGCTATTTTCATTGCAACAGTTGTTGTGCCCATGTTGGCTTTTCTTGACTTTGGTTGGTTGCTACTGTAACCTAGGAGCACCCCAGCAGAATGCCGAGAAGCCCCAGTAGGGGTTCCAAGCATCATATATATATATATATATATATATATATATATATATATATATATATATATATATATATATATATATATATATATATATATATATATATATATATATATATATATATATATATATATATTATATATACACAAAATTAAGAGTCTTGCTTATGATGCTTATGTAGCTCTAGGGTCGTAGATAGCTTTAGTATGATGGCAGACCTAACATTCGTCTATACTAATAAATTTTTATTTCTTACCTTTACAGAATTTTTTTTTTTTTTTTTTTTTTTTTTTTTTTTTTTTTTTTTTTTTTTTTTTTTTTTTTTTTTTTTTTTTTTTTTTTATTTTGTATAATAATTTTCAATTACAGTCACAGATTTTTTTACAGTGTTTCTTTCACCGGCTTTTTTCGTTCGGCGTCCCTTTTACTCTAATACAAAAAAGATCGATATTATATCTATTATATCGAATATCGCTTATTTACGCGATATATTGGTACCCAACTCGATACATATCGATTATCACATATATTTAAAAAAATTAAATATTATCAATACAACTTTTACTCCAAGAATTATTAATATTAAACCATATTTTAGTTTAAGTAATGAAAGTGATGAATTATGAATGTGATAAATAAATTGAAGGTGCTATAAAATATATTTTTGTAATTTTTTTTTAATATTTTACATTTTTTTTTAATTAATTTTTTTACAATTTTTGTAATTTTTAATATTTTAAAATTTTTTTTAAATTAAATTTTTACAATTTTTAAGGTATACTATTTGTTAGAATAAGTTTCCTCTAATGCTTTACTTTTCACTATTTCTTCAAATCACTATTCTAACATCTAGGTAAGAAGGTTGGGTGTAATTTTTTTTTAATATTTTACATTTCTTTTTAATTAATTATTTTACAATTTTTGTAATTTTTAATATTTTAAAATTTTTTTTAAATTAAATTTTTACAATTTTTAAGGTATACTATTTGTTAGAATAAGTTTCCTCTAATGCTTTACTTTTCACTATTTCTTCAAATCACTATTCTAACATCTAGGTAAGAAGGTTGGGTGTTCAGGTATGAATCTCCAAGTAAACTGGTTACTTGGAAATTCATTCTCTGGAAGTCACCATCTTGGAGTAAAAGTTGTATTGATAATATTTAATTTTTTAAATATATGTGATAATCGATATGTATCGAGTTGGGTACCAATATATCGCGTAAATAAGCGATATTCGATATAATAGATATAATATCGATCTTTTTTGTATTAGAGTAAAAGGGACGCCGAACGAAAAAAGCCGGTGAAAGAAACACTGTAAAAAAAATCTGTGACTGTAATTGAAAATTATTATACAAAATAAAAATATTAAACAGTGATAACATTTCAATAAACCCACTGTACATATGGTTTAATTAAGATAAGAAAAAATTCTGTAAAGGTAAGAAATAAAAATTTATTAATATAGACGAATGTTAGGTCTGCCATCATACTAAAGCTATCTACGACCCTAGAGCTACATAAGCATCATAAGCAAGACTCTTAATTTTGCAAGGAAGCCTATAAATTTGCATATATATATTTAGATGAGAGGCAGTTGATAGTGTTCTTCCAGCCAGTTATGTTGCATTATGTATTGTTTCATTCATTAAGTTGGCCTTATCAGCACATGTTTATGGATATAGTGAGTCAATTTTGGGAAGTGTTACCGAAAACTGGATTTTGTTTACTTCTCCACAGGATAGTGAGTTTAATAAAAAATAAATCGTCTTCTAAGTTATGTGATTATCATAACATTTTGAGAGATTTTTGGATTCAAAGTTCTCCATCTTTAAAAAGGTTTTTCTTTCGCATGGAAAGAATAAAGAGTGAAAGGGATATGCTTCATGTGTTTACTGACCAAGAGAGAGAGGATTATTTTGCATCTCCCTTTTACTTAGATTTTGGACGTTTAGATTTCTTGTACGTAATATATGATCTTTTTGATTCTCCATTTACCATTGAAGATGAAAAAATTATAAGACTGATTTTTTCAAGTGCAACCTTGGAAGAGAAATCCGATATTGTAAGGTTACAAGGGAATAGGATAGGTAAAATATCCTTTAAGGCTTGTGATCTAAGGAGAATTGATTTGTTTATCGAATGTTGTGTACCGGAAGGAAAAATTGAAAGTTTCAAAAAGAATCTATTTAACGATGAAGATATAAAAAAAGCTTTATTTTCCTTAGTTCTTGACAGTAAAGGGAAAGAGTTTCAAAAGATTCTGAATTGGGCTTTTTCTGCCGAAGAAATAAAAGAATGGATAAAAAATTCCTTATTATATGTGGGAGAAGTGCTTAAATTTAATTTGTACTCTTGTAAAGGTTTAGAATGTATTGATAAGAGTTTGGAATGGGCTGCTCTGTCTTCAAATGAAATTGAAAATTTTAAAAAAAGTTTAGTTTTAGATTTTGAAGAATTTGCGTGGCATTTTAGATACTCTTTATTAGAAGGAGATTTTCAAGATATTGATTTCTTTTTGGAATGGATTTATGCTTCAGAAATGGAAATGGTAAAGTTTAAAAAAGATTTGACATTTCAAATAGTATGTAATATGGGCAGGTCATTTCCTATTAAGGGTTTAAGTTCACTTAAGGAATTAATTAAATGGAACTCTCTTTCCAAAGAAGAAAGTAAAGATTTCAGAAGACAGCTTGCATTCAGTGAGAAAGTGATTGACTTCTACAGTAAGCTTGTTGCACAAAGACAATTATATGAAGTAGATGCATTCATTCGATGGGCAGAACTGACAGAAACGGAAGTGAAAAATTTTAAAAGACTTTTAGTGTTTAATGTAAAAGAAAATGTATTTTCTTCCTGTGTTTCTTTTATATTAAATGGTAAAGGAGGTTTTGTCAAGAAATTGCTCAATTGGACTCAATTTTCAACAAGAGGAAGTTAAAGAGTTTTATTCTCTTTTGACAAAGGAACTTAATCTGTATACTCTTATTACTAAAGAAAATATCAAGTTAAATAATATAAAAAATTTTTTCAATGGGTTTGCTTTGTCTGAGAATGAGATAAAAAGACACAAGAAAGATTTACTGTTTAAAAGCCTTAAACTTATTGAATATTTTGTAATGGAAAACAGGTGGGATGAAATGGAAGAACTTTTAGGTTGGTGTTTCTCCAAAACAGAAATTGGTGACTTAAAGAAAGAGATTCCCCTAAAGATAAATAAAGTATGTTTGAAATTAATTTTGCGTCAGAGATTTGATGATGTTGACAAATTCTTTACTTGGACAGGTGTTCACAACACCTTAAAGAAGAGATTACTAAAAGAAGCCATATTTAACAATCGTGTTTACAAAATTGTCATGATTGAGTTTTACAACAGAAAAATTGGGGGATTATTAAACTTTTTGTCTGCAAATGATTTGTTATCAAATGAATGGAAAGACAGGTTTTTAATTTGGTATTATGAGCGCGAAGAAAGAAATTTTTGTTCTGATGCTTATTGCTATAAAATTAGGAGACCCGATATTCGAGTGTTTAGAGTTCATTTAGATTACTATCATCTTTGTGATGGTTGTAATAGTTTCATTGAAAATTGCAGACGTTTTGTAAACTTTATTGACAAACAACAACCTATTGAAAGTCCGACTGAAAGAAAACTTGAATCTTCAAATTAATTCAAAATCAGGTTCTGTAATTTCTTACAATTTCTAAATTACGAGATACAAAGCAAAAACATTTAATATATGAATTGTACGTGTCTTTTAGAACTTGGAAGCCTTCTTGGATCGTTCCTCTATCTGCTTTTTCGGTTGAGGAGATATAAGCCCCAGTTTTCCAGTTCCTAATTCATTTACTTTTATTTTTCAAAACTTTGTTAGTAATTGTAACAAATATTTTGTAAAGAGATAAATAAACTATTTCATTTTTTACTCTTAAAAAAAAATTTTATCAAGAATTTTTTTGTTTTTTTGTTTTTGAGAGCGAACCTTAGCGACGAGGGATATGGTGTCCTTCCAGACAGACAAAATACTGCCCTTACCAATTTTTTGAAAACTTTATTTTTTGACCAATTGAAAATTTCGGTATAGATAGCTTTTTTTTCCCGACGAAAATAGTCCATTTCTTAACGTTTTTACGAGGGATTAATCGTTTAAAAGTTATTTGGGATCAAAAGTTAGAAAGTAAATAGCGGGGTCAAACCATTGGTCCACATGAGCATAAAATTTGAAAACAATTTTAGCCCCAATTTCTTGCTTTTGTAGGAAAGGATTTTTGATATCACGTCTAGAAAGAAAGATATAAGCGCTCGATTTTTTTTTTTAAAAGAAAAAAATACCCTTCTGGAGAAAAAAATAATTTAAAAAAAAATGTTACCATCAATTTTTTTATTTTTTGATATTGTTTAGAGTAGGGATAGATCTACAACTTTTATTAAAGAGCATTATTAAATGCTATTTGTTGGAAGAAAGATATAGCTTCTCAAACTTTTGGAATTTTTGAACATTTGGTCAAAAGTGAACCTTTTTTGAGGGGTTATATCTCGGAACAAACGATTCGGATCGAATAACATATAGAGAGGAGTTTGTTGTCCCATCACTCTTCTAGACACACCAAAACTAAGAAATGTAGTTATTGTAGTTTGCATGTTTTTTTCCTAAATATTTTACCAAAAGGATTTTTTTTTTTTTGAAATTTTTTCCTTTTTAAAATTTTTTGAATTTCGGAAATAACTTCTAAACTTTTAATCCCTCGTAGAAATGGAGTTTTTCGTCGGGAAAAAATATCTATATTGAAATTTTCTGGAGAATCGGATGAAATTTAAAATAAAAATTGGACACTGTCCATAGCAACATTCTGAATTATATTTGGGTAATGCGGAATCGCCTTTAAGGCATTTAGCTTTGATGATCTATCTATTTCCTTCATAACAGACAAAAATGAGATATTTGAAGCTTAAATTTAGCAATAGGAGATCCTCGTTTACTGTCTAGTTTTACTTCAATTCGACGGCGTTTTGGCTTTCAGATCAAGGAACTCTTCACAAGCTGCTTTATCCTCAAAATTAAAAGAGGATGATCAAGTTGAAGGTTGGTTTACATTAAGTGCTTTGCATTATTCACTTCCTTCTCTTTGAGTTGCTAATTGCTTTGATGTATTATATTGCTCCATTCGAATTGCTATATTAATCAACGCGATCTTTCTCTACTGAGCTGTATATCATTCATCGTAATCTGGTACATAGGATCAATATAGATTCTAACAATGCTTCATTATTAAAGAGAACTTTATCTTTTTTTCCATTAACTTTTAATTGGTATCTGTAATTGTTCCACCTATTTGAAAATGTCTTCATAAGTTTTTGCTACTCTTTATAAAAGAAGCCAGGGGTTAACTCAGCTGCTTGTAATTTTTTAGTTACAAAGAATGGATGACAAAGGATTGCTTCAAGCCTTTCTTCTTCACACCACTGAAAATTAGTCATTGTTATGTCTGGATGAGCCATGTCAATTAATGTATTATTTAGTTCTAAAAGGGCTTAATCATTAGGTAAGTACTGCCCCACCTAGTTTCTTGGTCAAGATAGTAATTTTTCCTCCTATTTTTTAAATATAGCTTCAACTTTTGTTGTTCGTACAGTCACAGAAATTTGACGTACATTAGCTATAAGAGTATGGACACGTTGTCCTTTCAAACCATCTCTGACAGCGAGCTTTAACTTACGTATAGAACATCGCACGTGTTCTATTTTTACAGCAGTGAAAGCAGATTCTACATGTTAATTTAATTCCATTTTTAAACTACCTTCACAATTTTCTGGGTCAGTGATACAAATTTCGGATTCACAATCTAAATTTGTATTATCCATTGTAGAGGGGTCTACATTCAGTTTATCTATTGCACTTATGTTAGATTCATTATCCGTTGCAACTGCTAAAACTTACACTTTAGTAAGTTCAAACTCTGAGAATTTCCTCAACTAGATTTCTTATAAATTCTGATGGATGTTGTGCTTGTGTTTCCAGAACGGCTAAAGTAAGTTTTATTATTTCATTATTTGAGTTGGTTAATTGGACATTTATTGCAAAATAATTTGTTCCATCTAGTACAAGCATCCATTTTTAGGAAAAAAAAATTTCCATGGATTTGTTTCAGCACTTTTTTTCTTTCAGCTTCACTTATCACCATTTTTCTGGCATCATCCCTTTCCATAGAAAAGCCTAACTTTTCGGCTAATTGTTCATTTAATCCAGTAAATGTTGGAAAGGAAAAGAATTTTAAGGGTACTCCTTCATTTACAAACATTTAAATTTTTCATGTTATTGATATTGCGACCTTTTGCCTTATTACAAATCTTTAAATAGGTTGTTTACAGGAAGTGTTTTGAGTAGCTGGTGTGACCTTACTTTGGTTTTCTTCTTTTAATATTTTGAAGATTTCAAGATATTTCCTTTGCAAATGACTTTTTAAATTTGATGATATTAGCGTTTATTTTCAATCCACAGATTTCATCTACTGCCCAGCAAAAGATTTTCATTGGTTCCTATGAAATTTTCTATAGGCGCCTATAGGACCAAAGAACCTGTTTCCTATCAGAACCCATCGTATTAAAAGATGTTTATTATAGAACCATTGGAAAATTTCCTATAAGGTATATTGGAAATTCCCTACGAAGTTTATAGGAACCAATGTATTTTCCTATTAAATAACCATTGTACCCAATGTATATACAACCTAACTGTAAACTATGCATCATATTTGAATACGAAACTTTGTGTAAAATTACTAACCTGATATTTCACGGAAATGAAGTCTCTCGGGCGCCATCTGTTGAGCTTGAAACGAAAACACCAAAGATGATTCGAAACACCTTCCTTTGAGTCAATTTTCATTTTCCAAGGCTGAACCGCTGAGCAATGTTGGATCCTCTTTAACTTAATTAAAAGTTTTTGAGTCTAGTTTCAAATTCACTTTTATTCGTTATATTTTTGAAACATTTGTTCTTTATTATTATTATAATTATATAATTAAATATTTTATAATTATTATTATAATCATATAATGGTTATATTATAATATAATTATATGAATTAAAAAATAACATAAGTTTCAATTAATTTATTTTTCTATATATTGAAACTTTAAACGAATATTACAAAATTTAAATAAAAAATAAAAAAAAAAAAAAAAAAAAATAATATTATATATATATATATATATATATATATATATATATATATATATATATATATATATATATATATATAATATATATATATATATATAGGGATGGAGTGAAGTATCGGTATCGGCAAAAAAAATATAATATATAGTATCGGTATCGGTAAAAATTTTGGTATCGCTCCATCCCTAATATATATATATATATATATATATATATATATATATATATATATATATATATATATATATATATATATATATATATATATATATATATATATATATATATATATGAACCAATGGGGAATTGCATAGGAAACTGAGGTACGTAAATATTTCCTATAGGAATGTTTGGGTTCCTATAGGGACCATTAAAACCGATGAAAATTCCTATGGGGCATTTTTTCTGGGTGCATCAGAAATATAGACAACCACCTGAAGAACTGTTTTATCGAGTTCTCCCATTTCTTTTTAACCTCCTTATACCCAATGTCGGTTGAAATTGGGTAATCATAATAGAGGATCAGGTCTTGCTCACCGTCAGTTACTGACGACGGTTGGAAGAAGAAGTTTTTGCATGTTTTGACATGTGGCTTTCAAATCCTCTCTTCCAATTACCTTCAAAACTGCAGTAAGAACATTTAATAATGTTTTAACTTCGTTTTTAAGTAAATTTTTTGATTACACTGCAGTAAGAACATTTAAATAATTTAACATTTTTATGTTTTAACATATGCGTTTTTAAGTAAACTTTTTGATTACATGCATAGGCGCAGTCAGAACATTTATATAATTTAACATTTGAATGTGTTAACATATGGTTTTGTAGGTGACTTTTACAATTGGTTTCAAATCTGCACTTTGAACACTTCAGCAATTTTTTTTCGGAGTGTCTCTTCATATGAAGATCAAAACTATATTTAAGATTACTGCTATAATTGCAGTAAACACATTTAAACTTTCTTTTAAGGTGGGACTTCAAATGAATTTTTAACTCTTCTTTGCTTTCAAAATTCAAATAACAACAAGTACAACAAACTTGGGTCAATTTCTTTTTCTCAATCACTTCGTTTTGGTCACTTGACGATTGAGGTTCGCTTTTTAAACAGTTTTTCCCTTCGAGTCTCAAATTTTTCTCTTCTTGTTTTTGTTTCACATCACCAGTAAATGCCTGTAAAAAAAAAAAAAAAAAAAAATACTCCCAAGTTATTTAATTCAAAATATTACTGGACGGACTTATAAAATAACAAACAAAAGTTAACATGTATTGGCATTCATGAATGTTAGCTCACCAATAATAATAATATTTAATATTTTTTATGCCCATGTACAGGTGCCGTTACTGCATTGGGGATTCGGAGATACTGTGCTACAAAACCAACATTGGGATGACACAAAACTAAAAGTCAAGAATATATAGGAAGGTTCAATCTGATAAAGCAAACTCAGTTCTTTGGGAAACATGAAGATACAGCTACAAAAAGGATGAGATTACGAAAAGGTTTAAGCAATGTCCTTGGAAGGGTTGGCAACACAAAGCAGGGGAAAAAATTGTCTACAAATATCAATAAACCACAACCAACGAAGATATGATATATGTAAATAGGATCATGTGGGCAACAGAATGGACAAACTGGAGTTGACCCAAGGAATGAGGTAGCTATGTTATGCGCCATATTTACATCTTGTCCAATACGTAGGTGAAGTGGGGACCTCAACTATAGCTTGGCGCTTCTTGAATTCTTGTGGCAGGTGAGGAATCCCTGACATAGACGAGAATAATTAGTGGCTGGAGAGTGTTCCATTACAGGTAGGTGTAATCTGCTTGTATGAAAATATGGCAGCGTTGTAAGCTACTTTATCAGTCTATTTATTCCAGGAAATACTAACATCAAATGGGACCCCCCACCCAAAAATAGAATCTCTTCGAATCAAGGCCTTGGACAATAATTATCGCCAAACCTAGTCATTAATTTGACAGTGAACGTTCACCAACAAGGAGGAATACTGTGGGACATACTAGTTCGAAAATACAGTTAATGCAGCCAGTCCTCTCTCCCTCCTTTCATTGTCGAAATACAATGGCACCGATTCGACCTGGAAAGATATCAGAGAAATTAATGACTCTCAATATGGATAGGTGGTGTATAATCTTCGTTAGAGACGATAACTTCATACACGTTCGATGGGTGGATAAACCAACAATGCGCAAAAATTATCATATTTAAAAGGTAATACAACATTGAGAGTAATCTGAAGGTATTTAAAGATAGAAGCTACAATGTAAGCAAATAATGCCAGAAGGTTAGGCGAAGAGGTATTCTCTTTACAAGAGGAATTATAGCTAATCAATGGCCTATGGGTCTAAAAGCAGAGTTACACAAAGAACATAAAGGTATTCTCTCGGCAGAGATAGAGGCATTACTCCACTTTCCACCTCCAATTTTTCCATCGGTGACGATTAAATGACTCCAGTCGCTATCAGCAGACCCACGTTCTGAGCCAAATTGAAAAGGCGTACTTAGATTCGGTTTGCCTGTAGAAAGCACAACCATAAACCAATTTTGATCTTACCACCACTATGAATAGACAATATAGGATTCTCCCACCTGTATCACATTTTGTAGAAGAGAGGCTATGTTAAGATGTTTAGCAGCTCACTTCTAGATGGAGAGAATGAGGAGGTACAGTCGTCATCAGAAATTCTATCGTACTTATGTATACACACATTCATTTTTTTTTTAATGGCAGTGATTGGCTGGTTATTTGAAAATTTACCCAATCAGAATTTAGTTTAGTCCCACCCACATTTATTTTATTTTATTTTATTTTATTTTAATGTGGAAGATTTGGCGAGTATAAAGGCATTGATAATGATAAAATTATAGTACAACAAAAATCTTTAGTACTTCTTAATTATGTTATGAAAATAAATTTACATTAAAATAATTATTAACGAAGTAATCAGGTATATTACAATTGAAATTAATTTAAACTTTAATTTAAAATGCAGTGGTTTATTTTTTTATTTAATATATATAATATATATATATATATATATATATATATATATATATATATATATATATATATATATATATATATATATATATATATATATATATATATATATATATATATATAATATTGCCGTAAGACTGGTTCGAAGCTGGGTCATAAACCGATTTTGTCTTTCTGCTCCTTCATGGGTTATAGGGAATGTCATGGTAGACTGGAGGACCCTGTGCAATAACTGACCCATGTTCACATGTATATTCCTCTTAGAGCCAAATCTATGGAGAAAATTTCCATCTTACCTCATCTTATACATGATAGTATCAGCCGAGCTTTGGTAGTGCTTACTATCCCCATTTTAACTCAAATTATGTCAGCACTTACGCTTACACCTTTCATCATTATTTTAAATATGTCTCAGAATCGTACGCATTGAATTTCGTAAGAACGATGACCAAAAAAATGCTCTACACTCTCTCAACCTCATTGACCACTTCTTCATAGTTTTTACACACTCTGGATGTTAGGGTCGTTGCATTAATTTTCTTCCAAGATGTTAAGGTGAGCAGATTCTTTCTCTTTTCGCCTTTATTTCCGCAATATTCGAGTCTAATTCCAAATCTTTTCTTTCTTCTTTCTCTTTTCGCCTTCATTTCTGCAATATTATTCGAGTCTAATTCCAAATTTGTTCACTACCACATATCCTAAGCTAAGCTTAACATCCTTTTCTTAAAATAAAAACTTTGTCAGCAAATACTATTCAAATGAATTCTACTTTATCTTTCAGTTCATTGCCAAAAGCTGCTGTGTCTATGTCTACAATGATGTTTTTATTTTTTTCCTTGTTCCATATTTTTATTTTTTTTATTTTTGTTTAGTCATTTCAAGATAATATTTTTGTGCCATTTATTTTTCTCCTAATAATACTGACGATTTTAAATTACATTCAATAGTTTCATTAGGAACATTTAAATTTAACTTGTTTTTCCTTTTTATAAACCTCTTTAGAGGGGATTTATTTTGTGTCAACCGTCCCCAAACCTTGGGTCATGGGCTGACATTCATTACATGCCTAACACATGATTTATTGCCATTTAATACTACACACGGTCTCCTGTCCTTCAACCACTCCTGTATCCAGTTTTGAACCACCCTTCCAAAACCACACTGACATAATTTGCAAATCAGCCTTTTATGAGGTACCTTTTCAAAAGCCTTGCTGACATCAAGATGTACTATATCATCTGGCTCCCCTTTGTCGATGCAAGCAGTAATATACTCCATAAATCCAAAAGATTTATCTTTTCTAAAACCATTTTTGAGAGTCTTGCAAAATCTAATTGTTAACTAAATGCATTTCTATTCGATTTTTCATTATCTTTTCTAGAACTTTCACTACCAAGGAGGTTAAACTAACTGGCCTGAAGTTTCCAAGATCATCCTTTCTTAATAGTTTTGCCAATTTATAATTTCTCACCCCATAAGCAATTTTCCAATCCTCTGGTATCTCACAATTTAATTACGATACCTACCGAGTATTAAATATAAACCATATGCAAAACTATTACTACTTTCCTTTAGGATTCTTCCATGTATACCATCAGGACCTGCAGATATGGACCGACAGGGGCCCCAGTCCAGGCCCGGCTAAAAATCAGGAAAAACCGGGTTAAAATGGCAAATTATACTGAAGGGGACAGTCCGATTTCATTTTTTTTTTCCAGCCGATTCTCCTGAAATTTTCAGTATATATACCTTTTTCCCGCTGAAAAAAAGGCCATTTCTAGCATTTTCTGAGTCTATAACTGCTAAAAAAAAATTTTGGGAAATTTTACCCTTTTTCAAATGAATGCTTGGCCCAAACCATTTTTGGGAATGACCTGAAATTTGGAAAATATATTTAAAATTCTATTGGCTACAAAAGCTTCTAACAATCTTTTGCTCCCAGAGTTATAGAAAAAATGTTATAAGCCAAAAAAAAAAAAAAAAAAAAAAAAAAAAAAAAAAAAAAAAAAAAAAAAAAAAAAAAAAAAAAAAAAAAAATACAGCTATAAAATTTTTATTTTTGATGGGTATATAGAGGAGGGATGGGGCTACAAATTCCTCTCTATACTTTATTCGATACGATTCGTTGGTTTCGAGATATAGCCTCTCAAAAATGGTCCATTTTTGACCAAATTTCAAAAATTCCTAAAGTTTGAAAGGCTATATCTCGCTTCAAACTTACGTTCTTAGTGCATTTAATAATGCATTAAATAAGTTGTATCCCTGTCCCTCCTCTAAACAATAACTAAAAATAAAAAAAATAAAAGGTAGTTTTTTTTTTTTTTTTAAGAATTTTTTCTCCGGAAGGGTTCGATTTTTGCAAATGTGTTTTCAAGTGCTTATAACTTTTTTTCTAGATGTGATATCAAAAATCTGTTCCCATTAATGCAAGAAATTGGGGCTAAGGTTATTCTGTTAAATTTTCAGCTCATGTGGACCAGTGGTTTGAGCCAGCTATTCATTTTTTTCAACTTTGGGTCTGAATAACTTTCAAACCGTTATATACTCAGAAAAATGCTCGAAATCAACTTAGAACTTTGGGAAAAAATGCATATACCCATAAAATTTCAGCTCAATTTAGTCAAATAATTTTTAAAAAAATTTAAACTAAAATATAAGAAAATTAAGATTTTTTTCTTTGTTTTTTCAATATTTTCTTTTTCTTTTCTGTTTCTTTTGACCGCTTGTTTTCTGCTAGTGAATGTTCATCTTTGTGTTTTGATTTTAGATGCCCCATAAAGATTTGGTTGAAAAATTTTTACTTGGGGCATCTGGAGATCCTCTTCTAATTTCCTGACAGCAGATGTTACGCTTAGCTATTTCAAGCCTATCCTGAAACATTGTAAAGTACTCCCATATTTCTGAAGTTGATCTTTTAGCCATATTGACTGAAAATATAAACAAAATAATAATTTTGAAATAATGTAGCTAAATGATACAAGTTTGATACACCAATAAAACAATGATATGTATAAATACAGGTTATATTGATAATTTTATACCTTACATTTTTTAAACTTTACCTTAGGGTCTTACCTAGGTAAACCTGTTAAATCACTATTGTGAATCAGAAAAAAAATAAATACATTTTGTACTTTTTTTTAAAACTTTCATTATACAAAATCTGTAATTTTCTGATATTTTTTTTTTTTTTTGGAGAAAATAAATATAATCATTAATTTAATATAATTCTACTCCTTCCTTATAATTAAATAAACCTCAATTAAATTTATATCTAATTTTTTTAAGCTAATATTTCAGTGTTTTTGACCTCTTTACAAATTTTAGGAAACCCCGCCCAAAACCCCAGCCCCGGTCGGTCCCTACTTGCAGACATTATATAATCAGTTTGTTCAAGTAAATTTTTAATCATATCAAGTTCATTTTGAGATGCAACATTTAGGGATGCAAAACTATCTATACTGTGTTCTCTGATGTAATTGTTATCAAACCTTTCATGTGTAAATACTGATGCAAAATAGATGTTAAAAATATTGACTAATTTTTCATCAGAGCTAACCACTTCATCATTTATCTTAATAGGACAAATCTTTCAATTATTATTATTAAATTTATAAAAATTATAGAATTTCTTCAGATCTTTATTATTATTATTTCTTGCCAAAATTAATTTCTTATTGTCTTTTAGACCTCCTTATTACCAGATTTAATTCGTTCCTTATTCCCCTATAAATTTCTAAATCCATTATACTGTTACTTATCTTTGAACCTATTGAACCATTTACACTTATCCTTTATCTCTCTACTCTACCAATTGGGCTTTCTATTATTTGCCCTAATTGCTCTAACTGAATTTTATCCAAGAATAAATTGAATGTTTCCCACAGTTGAAAACAGTTATGGTACTCAAATTCCTTCATCAATTACCTGACTTAAAAAATTATCAATAATCAATACAATACAAATAATATCAAACTAGTTTGATCAGTACAAGAAAAAGTACTCCAATCAATATAAGAAAAATTGAAATCACTCATTATGATAATACCTACTACTTTAACATTGCAAACTGCCCTAATCTCATTTATCATTGCAATATTCAAAACCTGACCCTGAGAAGGAGATCTGTAAATGGCTCCTATTCTATATAGTTTACTAACCATAACAATTTCAACCCATAAAGATTCAACTTCTGGAACAATTTTAAATTCTAGTCTCTGAACAGATTGAATTGTGTTTCTAATATAAAGAGCAACACCTTCCACCTTTCCTACCAATGCACTGGTAAAGTTAAAATGAATAACCCTCAATTTCAAATTATTGTAATGAATCGCCAAATAGATTCTCATTTATCTCAGTGATACAAATAATATCCAATTTTTCATCTACTATGTAGTCCACTAACTCATCTTCCTTATTTCTAAAGACACTGAGCACTTGTAAAGAAACGATTAATTATCTGAAAACTATTTATAATTTCATAAATTTGCCCTTTACCCTTATTCTTCATTTAATTTCCCAAATTACATGATTCCAATATTTCCTCAATGAAAATTATGACACCTTTTCTACTTAGGTGGACTCCATCTTTTCCAAACATATTCTCCTTTCTAGAAAACTTATCCCAAAAATCTAGATACTTTATATCATTGACAAAGCAGAGGTTATTTAAACGTTCGTTCACGTCCAATGCATTTGAAATCCACTCGTGTCCTACACCAACTCTAGGTAAACTTTCTGAAATAACATCTTTCCTTCTGCTCTCTTTTAATCTTTTCTTCAAGTTCTGGAATTCTTTTAAAAGTCATTCTGATCTCCTGTCACCTATATCATTTGTTTCCATATGACTATAACCATTACATTCTCAGAAGTGTCTGACATTTCACTGCTGATGACACTGGCAATATCGTTAGTCTTTGCACCTGAATAGCAAACACGCCCACCTTTCCATATTTTTCTGCAACAGAAAGTTTTCTTTGAATACCGTATTTGAGAATCGCCAACTACTACTACGTCAGTCCGCTTATTTGACTGAATCACATTCCTACTATTACTTGCCTCCAAAATTTCTGTATTTTCAAAATAAACAAGCATAGGGTAAAATCTGTTTTTGTATTCCCCTACCTTGTTATCCCTTGGAAGACTCAAGCTAGGTCTATTATTACTATTTTTGACTTCCTGCTACTCATCAATAATTACCATCCTATTTAAATCAGTAGAATACTTCGAATTATTTAGTAAAACCCTTTTCACTCCAATATTACAATCCTTCAATGTCTCATTAATGTCAACGAGCTTAATAATTATAAAGTATCTCGTTTTCTTTCCACATCTAATTAATATCAGTCAGCATATCTCGATTCTCCATCCTAAAGTTCTCCAACTCCTGCCCACCATTTTTAAAAATATATACAAATATATGTTAATTAGGATATAAGTAAAAGATGAATATACAAATGCATAGCACACGAGCATATATCCTGTGAGTGGTGATGATTAAATTTTTTTTTTTAAAATTATTTTTAAGAGTATTTTTACATCGATAGAAATATCAATATTATAAATATTATATAATATATATATATATATATATATATATATATATATATATATATATATATATATATATATATATATATATATATATATATATATATATATATATATATATATATATATATATATATATATATATATATATATATTTGAATTTTTTTCCACAATTTAAGTGAAAATTTGCATCACGCCAGATTTTATATCAGAAGATAAAAAAAAATTCTTATTAATAAAATAATAATAAAAATAATAATTAATAATTTTTATAATTTTTTTTTTTTTTTTCTTAAAATTATTATTTTTGTTAAGTTTCCTTATTGTCAGTTTCTTTATATTATTGCTATTATCCATATTTTTTTTATTATTATTAAATTTATTAATAAAACTAATATTCGCAACTACTTTGCATAGCGTAGGAAACTTTTATAAATTGTGTATATATATATATATATATATATATATATATATATATATATATATATATATATATATATATATATATATATATATATATATATATATATATATATATATATATTCTTTGAAACTAAATTTAGTTTCCAATTTTAAATGTTCTTTAAATAAAAATAAATTTTAAGTTAAAAGTATACATTAACTAAACCGTCAAACTATTATTTAACTTTGTTACGGAAGTTTCATTTTAAAGTGAATTTCTAATTATATTTTAAAGAAATTTGAAAAAATTTCTAATCAAATACAAAAAAAAAAAAAAGTTTTATTTAAATCAGGTGTGTTTTTGTAAAGATCTATTTTGCATAAAAAGAAAAAAAAATTGGTGGGGCTTAACTAAACTGTGATTGGCGGAAGTTAAAATAACCTCCATATTTTTATCTTTATATATATTTAGGTATTTCCAGCTTAGTAGGAACGAATTTCTTCTCACGACTGTACATAAGATGGTCGTCCAGACCAAAATCAAAAAACTACCGGAACTCTAAGAATGAGTGAAAAAAATAAAAAAAATAAAAGTCATCGCCAGAAAAACACCACCACCTTCTCCCCTTCAGAAAAATAGCATGGTTCTTGTCTTCATGGTTAAAAAAACAAAGCCCCTCAAATCACACCACGATATTACCCTTTCCATGACCAATTTAAAATAAAAGAAATTTATAAGAAACTTGAATAAAGCTTTCAATTCCTACCTCACTTTCATCTACCACAAAAATTTGCTCAATAGGTTGTCTCTTCTCCGTGTATTCTTCCTTCATACCGAGAGGCTTCTCTATTATTTCAATCTCTTCTTTGACATCTTTATTTTGGTGAAACATTTTATCCTATTCAAATAAAAAGAATTTAAAAATTGAAATAAATAAATAAATAAATACATTAAAAATAATAATAATAATACCTGAATTTTTTCCAGCCCTGTCTTCTGCTCTACACATTGACCATTGCTTCTAAAATCTTCAAACTTTTCTATGAGTTTATCTTTTATCTTTAATTTCACTTTTCCTTTTAATATCAATAATTAAGATAAATTTTCTGCTAAAAATATCTCAGAATAAAACAAATGCCTTTCCTGTTTAGATAAAAAAAAAAAAAAATTTTTAAATCAAAATTAAAATATCAGTAAATTTATCCAATGATATGTTTATCCAAAATGTCGAGAAGCAAGATTACCCAGGCTAAATACAGTATAAATGTTGATAAGTGATCTTGGACTTATACCATTCCAAGATCATTAACATAATAATCTAACTTGATAAAGGTTGTAAGGAAACAACATGCTATCGTGCCATGAGGAAAAACATACAAATAATTATCTATTATTCAGTTACCGAGGAAGTATTTCTTCAAATCTTGTTAAAACTTTTATCATCATCTTATCAATGACATCTATTTAATACCATAAGTCTAGATTGAAAAACTTAATCTCCACAAAATAATTGTTAAATGAAAAAATATTTTAAACATATTGAATCCTATCTAAAAAATTTTAATACCAAAGATATGCTCTGTCCCTTTGAACTTGACTATAAGTCACATTTTTAAATTCACACATCACTATTTTTTTTGAAAAAATATAAATTGTTTTATTACTTTATTTTTATAATGCATTTTAAACTTTTATCATATAAACACTCCTTGTAATTTGTAATTAAAAGTTTAAGGTGTAACATTGAGATAATAGTCTCAAAAAATATTTTTAATCTATTGAAATTAAGTAAAAATTTTTTTTTAATAAACAGATCTTGTCAGACAATCATAATTTGAAAATCTTGCCTTACTCCTTAGTGTCTATAATTTGGTACAAACATTTTCTTTTGTCAATGACAGTATTTTAGCTTCATCTTTTAATAACGTTCACCTTTTTACAATGGAGAGTTTGAACACTCAATCTAATACCCTGGTTTGTTAG
>SEYY01011822.1:7500-20000 GCA_009176605.1 Armadillidium nasatum | reverse complement strand
AGTTAGTTCCAGTCAATCTTGAGGTACAGGAAAACCATTGTACTACTCAAGATTTATGTTGAAGAAAGAAAACCAAATTTTCTCAGGTAAGATCAAATACCTATTGGTTATTATCTCTTTCTTAGTTGTTCAATACCCACAATAAAAATAAAAACTCTGTAGATGAATTAAAACTTCCATTTAAAGTTATTTATGGTTAAAGCCTGATTTTATACAGTTTGATACCAATTTCATATATGTAGTTATGAGAGTTATGTGCAATCTTAATAGTTAGAGTTCCTCAATTATTTGGTTTGAAAGTTGCTTAAATCACCTAATAAGAATAATATAGAATTTGATTCATCCTGTATTGCAATGTGAGTTGTTAGGATAGGACTCATCTATATTGTTTAAGGTGTTTTTATAAAATATACTTGAAAACCTAGATTGTATAGTTAGAAAATCTCACGATATATATGAAAGTTTTTTTTTTAATTATTTTTCTTTAAGGAAAGTTATATAATGTTACTGTTTATACAGTATATTTAAAGTATACTTATGAAAGCATTCATTTTCTACAGAGGAGTCGAGTTTATATGAAGTCCTCCCGCACTAATCCAACAGCCTGACCGGAACAGTCCAGAATCTGCACCACTATTATTATTATTATTATTATTATTATTATTATTATTATTATTATTATTATTATTATTATTATTATTATTATATATTATTATTATTATAATTATTATTATTAATTATTATTATTATTATTATTATTATTATTATTATTATTATTATTATTATTATTATTATTGTTATTATTATTATTATCATTATTATTATTAGCATTAATATTATACTAAAAATCTAACTTTTCAAGTTTTTTTTTGCATTCAAAAATTGATTTTTGTCTCAAACTTTTTAAATTCATTTTTTCTAAGATATGTTATGTTGGGGAATTTTTGGATATTTTCAACTAATTTTTTATATTTTAACTTCATATAATCCTCTTTTTCGACTATGGCGTCCAACGTGGTTTTGAGCATAGCATAAATAAGTAGGACTGTTCTGAGGGTTCGTTGGTGGATCTGTATAACCTAACCAACTTTAACCAAACGTTCAAAAAAAATTTTTTTTTACGCTAAATTCAATTTATAGTTATAACCATATATAACCTAACCAAACCTAACGAAATTTAACCTAACGTTCAAAAAATTATTTTAACGTTAAACTCAAAATTACATTTAATAACTCAGCCTAACCTAGCCAAATCTTACATTAAACAAATTTATTGTTTTGATGTTAAACTCAAAAAATATAATTTTATATTTGTAGATATTTCCAAAATATCTACTCGTTCAAAAATTTCATATTAAAACTAAAAATCTGTGTATTTGTCAGATTTATATAATATATCCGCACTTATTGAAATTTTTGTCCAAACTGAAAAATCTGTATATAACAGATTTTTCTACAAAATATCTGCATTTTCAAAAAAGTATGTAATTTATTTTTTTTTATTTTTTTTTTTTTTTTTTTTTTTTTTGCAAATACAAATTTCAACTCTAGTGGAAAAAAGTTTTCATATTTGAATAATAATTTCAAATTAACATACTCAAAAACTAAACTAAAAATTTGTATTACTCATTAAAATACAAATTTAACCCCTTTTCATATAAGAATACGGTATAAACTTTGGATAAAACTATATCCATATAGGTACTATATTTTAAGCACTTATAGAATTTTATATACTATATTGTGTTAAGAGTAGAAATTTATTATAAGTAAAATGACTAATTTAACAATTTTAACCGCGAAGAGAAAATTTCTTTGACCCAGTGTTACTACTGAATTTAAGTATCAAAATAATATCCCTAGTTCTCAAGCAGAAATACAAAGAATAAAAGCTAAGTTTGAAAAGTTTGCGAAAGATCTAGATCTCTTAGATGCAGAAATTCTAGATCAAAAATTTACGGAAGAATCCGATTATAGTTTATTAGAACAAGAATTTGCTTTGTGTCAGGAATATCAAAATAAATGCCAAGATATGCTGGCAGCTCTAAATTCTCCCGATATTTCTAATGCTTCCCTCTAATTTAAATACAACTTCCCATAAGAGAGGAAAGCAGATCCCTTCTCAGGAGGGCCACTGCTCCTTTACCAACTTTTAGTAGCAAAGAAGGGGAAGACCTTGCCGCATTTTTTTCCCAGTTAGAGAATACACTTAGTCAGCATCCCTATTCAGATTATGATAAGTTGCTCATATTAAGACAACAAATTTCAGGTAGAGCCCTTGTATTAATAGAATCACTTGAACCTGACGAGGAAAGCTATAGTAGAGCAAAATCTCTCCTCATGAATGCTTTAGCTTCCCCTGAGATACAAAAAGCAAAACTAATAAAAAAATTAGCTGAACTTAAACCCATTTCCGATTTTGATCCATTTTCATATATAGGTGAAATGAGAACTCTCATATATAAAACAAAAAAACTAGATTTAAGCGTGGAAGATTTTTTACAATATTTTCCTGTGGAATGGTTTAAATTATAAGTTCCAAAACATATTAGTTAGTATTACAAATAACTCTAGACCAACTCTAGAGGAAATGTCTGAAACCAATATGTTTCAAGGCCGCAGATAGGTATACCCTGAATGAAAAAAAATTCATGGATAATAGAAAACGGGAAACTAAAGTTACCTCCTCTTATGCAGTAAACTTCCCCAATATCAAATGTATTTTATGTTCCAAAAATTCCAAGGATGCATCTCATCCTATATATAAATGCCCAAATTTCCCTGATCCCAAATCTAAATTAGCAGAATTAAGAAAATTAAATATTTGCATTACATGTGCTAATGACCATCCCACATCAGAGTGTAGATTTAGTTTTAGAAATGCATGTAAAAAATGTAACCAGTATCATTTCTCTTATTTGTGTACTGAAAACTATCCTAGAAACGATTCTGGTAATGATAATTATAAAACACACAAGAATAGTAATAGTAGTAAGCATAATCCTGGCCAAAAGGGAAAACAAAGTAAAAACAACCAAACCCGAGTCATGTCCCATAGCAGTTTGGCAACCATAAATGAATCTGCCCTTCAGGCGTGTATACCAAATAAAACCATTCTACCTACCTTTACTGCCTATACTAATGGTAAAGAGTTAAGAATTCTAAAGGATGGGGGGTGTCAAAGTAATTTAGTCTCCTTTGAGACTGCAAAACTTTATAATTTCAAAATTATTAAAGAAAAATTCAATCTCACTGTCAATGGGATAAATAAAAAAACAAAACCACCACTCACAAATAGTTGAAATACCCCTACAAATAGGCAAGCATGAATATTTAATAGAAGCCCTATGCCTTTCCACTATTTCCATATCCCTAGAACTACCAGGCCTACCCAGGATTGTACAAGATGTCCTGGACAAGGGTTATAAGCTAGCGGATAAAAGACTGGCTCGCTTCAGCAAGTGAGATCAGTGATATTGACTTAATATTAGGAACAAAATCTGCATTTTGCTTACCTGAGACTGATGTATTATTTGGTGAGCAATCTTTATATGCTAAGACTTCTATTGGCATTGTACTAAAGGGAGATTGTGAGCAAATACTCAGAGACTTAACTCACATTCCCCCTAACCCAGAAATGGATGCATCATCAAAACTCACACAAACCTTAAACACTCATGCATTCAACATGACTACTCTAGCTGAGGAAAACAATCATGGTGAAGTAATTAGTGAGGTGGGAGAGGAGAGTGTGGAGTGTAATTTAAGTTATGATGTGTTGGATGATAGAGGAGAAATAAATGAAAATGAATTAGATAAGGCTACTAGAGAAATCCTAGAAAACCAATGTATCAAATATACATCATTAGAAATGAATGAATATAAAGAGGAATCTTCTGAAATAAATGATACTTTAGTTCATTTTGCCTTACAACATTTGGAGAGAGATGGCACAGGGAGATTGGTTATGCCTCTGTTTTGGGATAGTCAAACTGCCCATTTATTAGGAAAAAAACAAGTACTTAGCGGAAAAAGTCTTGCTTTCCAATCTCAAAAAACTAAAGAAAAAACCCGCTCATTTAGACCTTATGGAACAAGCTATCAAAGACCAAGAAAAAGAAGGTATTATTGAGAGGATAGACAATGTTGAGGATTTCCTGAAAGAACACCCAGAAGCTAGCTTTCTTCCACATATGGGTGTCTTTAAACTAGATAGAGAAACTACTAAATGTAGGGTGGTTTTTCTCTCCAATCTTTGTGAAAAAAGTCATGACAAAATGACCATATCACATAACCAAGCTATTCTTCCGGGCCCTAATCTTAATCATAAACTAGCCAGTTCTCTAATACAGTTAAGATTTAACAAATATCTTGTATGTTTTGATTTAAAGAAATCATTTAATTCCATAGGTTTGAGTGAAATAGATCAAAATAGACTCTTATTTCTTTGGTTTAGAAACCCATCCAAGAGAGATTTTTCCATTGTAGGATATAAAAATGTAAGGTTATGCTTTGGTATTCGTTGTGCTCCAACACTATTAATGCTAGCTCTATTCTACATGTTAGTTTTGAATGTGGAAAATGATGAAAGTGATGTGAAAGATTTGAAAAAAATTATTTATCAAATGTCTTATATGGATAATTGTGCACTTTCATATAACACAGAGGAGGAAGTTTTATGGGGTTATAAACAGCTTCCTTCCATTTTTCAGCCTTACCATTTTGGGTTACAACAATTTATTACTAACTCTCCCAAAGTAAGTGAACTAATTTTAAATTCAGAGTCAGATATACCTACACCTAGTGTTAAGCTTTTAGGGTTACAGTGGGATACACATAGGGATGTAATTTATACAAAACCCATTCAGCTAGATTTAACTGCTAATTCTAAAAGAAAAATATTAAGTTCCATTGCTAGCCAATTTGATCTCTTTTCCTTTAATGGGCCTATTCTCAATAGAAGTAGACTTTTCCTTCATGGCTTACAATGTAACAAAGAGTTAGACTGGGATCAAACTTTATCTGAAGACCACATGCGAGAGTGGAGAAACATTGTGAAACAGGTTAATGCTTCCCCAGTCTTTGAGATTGAACGCTTCATAGGCAAAAGAGATGACAAGTATCGTCTTATCACTTTTGCAGATAGTAGTAAAGATATATTTGGGGCAGTTAATTTCATACAATGTATAAGTGATAAAAAGGTTAGCTTTATTTCTGCAAAAAACCGTTTAGTGAATGCACAGTTAAAGCGTAAGTCTATTCCAACTTTGGAATTACTGAGTGTCACTTTAGCGACAGAATGCATTTTAGACTTATACAATGAACTATGTGGTGACCATTGTATAAACCCCATTCAAGTAGAGTCCCTCCACATTTACTCAGACAGTGTTGTAACATTATCCTGGTTGGACTCTTATCTATGTAAAAGAGAAAAGCTACAAAAACGTTCAGTTTTTGTCCAAAATAGATTGCAAAGAATTTCTCACCTTTGTGAACAAAAACCCATAACTTACTCATTTGTAGCTGGGCTGGAGAACCCAGCGGATTGCATTTCTCGTTGTTTATCCCCAAAACAATTAATGAAATCCAATTATTTCACAGGACCAAACTTTCTGAAGTCAGAAGAGTCCGATATTAACTCTGATTCATTACAAATTACCATTCCTACCCCAGCCTTAAACTCAAATACTATTAAGTAACAACCAAACTAATTGCTTTTTAAATATTAACCAGGAGAGTAATAATCAATATCTGAAAGATCTTGAAAGATATTCCAAGTTCTCTAAAATAGTTAAAAAATATCAATATGTATTAACCTTTATTAACAAATTAAAAATTAAACTTAAAGAAAAGAATTCTATTCCCTTTGATAGTGGAAGGGCCCAAATTTATTCAAATGAATATGAACAATCTGTCAAACATATCTTAAGACTAGATCAAAGAATAGAATACCCTGAGGTTTTTGAGTTTTTTACCAACAGTGGTAAGAAAAAAGAAATGCCCAACATAGTTGGACAGTTGAATATATATGTTGATCCAGAGGGACTGTTAATTAAGGGTACGTAGTAAGCTAGATCGCATGAAAGACAATTCCTTTTATAAGTTTCCTTTATTACTTTCCAAGAAAAGTAAATTAACCAACCTCATCATACAGCATTATCATGAAAAGACTTCCCACGCTGGAGTTTACACCCTTTTGTTTGAATTAAGAAAAACATATTGGATTCCTAGTTATTATTCCATGGTAAAAAAACTGTCAGAAAATGCATTACATGCAGACGGTTTAATGAATTGCCTATAAAGATTAATCAAAGTCCTTATAGGGAATTCCGGGCCAACCCTCCCAATATTCCCTTTAACTATATATTTTTAGACTACTGTGGGCCATTCACTGTGAAGGAGCAGGAAGACCGTAAAAAGGTGTATGTCTTATGTATAACTTGTATGTGGAGTAGAGCAGTGAATCTGAAAGTTTGTGTGAACATGAGTACAGATGAGTTCCTTAGAGCCATTCAATTGCATTGTTATCAGTTTGGGGTACCACAATATTGTATTAGTGACTTGGGAACTCAGATAGTTGCTGGGGGTAATGTCATTAAAGATTTTTTAAAAGATGCTGAAACAAAAAAGTATTTTGATGAAAAGGGTATCCATACTATTGCATTTGAACATTTTGATAAAGGTAGGAGTGAATTGGGTTCCATGGTAGAAACACTAGTAAAAGTAACCAAAAGACTTTTATATGGGTCCATCAAAAAGAATGTACTCTCACTGCGACAGTTTGAGTTTTTCATAGAACAAACCATACACTTAGCAAACCGTCGCCCTGTAGCTTTTAAGGAAACCCTTAGAGACTCTCAAAATGTTCCTGAAGCAATAACCCCTGAAATCCTTATTCATGGTCATGAACTTGTATCCTTTAATATACTCCCTGATATACAGGAACCTCCTAATACCCAAAATTTAAGTACTGCACCTGTTAAATTTATCAAAGATTCCTATAATTCCTTACAAAATGTTCTAAAAACCTTAAAAGAAAAATACCATTCTGAGTTTATTTATACACTTATTAAACAGGCTGTAGATAAAAAGGATAGGTATAAAGTTGTCCCTCACAAAGCACTTGACTGTTGGAGACATTGTGTTAATTAAGGATAATTTTACCAAACCAGCTAACTATCCAATGGGAATAGTCAAAGAGGTCTCCAAAAATATAAAGGGAGAAGTAACTGGTGCAACCCTATTCAAAGGAGGCACTAGAGAACTGATTAAGCGGCATGTTTCCCAGTTAATCCTCCTACTCTCCCCTAGTCAGGAAACAGTAGAGGATATTGAAATTTGGGTGAAGAAAGGGTCAGAGTCTAGATAGTTCAGCCCAAACTGACCCTGTTCCTATAGAACAAAGTCCCTGTGGTGTGTTGGGACAAGAACCAAAGAGACATGCTGCTTTAAAGGGCAGACATAATATTAAGAAATTTCTAGGAATTAAAGCCGTCATCTTTGAGGCAACGCATCTTCAAGCCAAGCCAGTGGCTGTAGCCGGCTGTAGACTGGCTGTGGCCGGCTTTGGGTGGCTTTCCTGGCGTTCTTGAAGTTTGACTCAAAGAACGCGAATTTCAAAAATCTTCAAGCCGTCTTCTTTGAATCAGCTGTTCTTTGTTTACATTTTTTCAATAATAATAATAATAATAATAATAATAATAATAATAATAATAATAATAATAATAATAATAATAATACAATAATATATATATATATATATATATATATATATATTAATATATATATATATATATATATTATATATATATATATATATATATATATATATATATATAATATATATATATATATATATATATATATGAAGATCAGGTCTTAATTTTTTTTTCTATGATAAATTTTAGGATTTGTTTTAAAATTTTACTAGTACTTTAAAATACTTGAAAGGGGTCGATTTTTCCAAATATATGTACTTGGACTATATATATATATATATATATATATATATATATATATATATATATATATATATATATATATATATATATATATATATATATATATATATATATATATATATATCGAAACCGGCGCCCTCAAGCACGTGAGTCAATCACTCTACCGTTTGAGCCACGGTATATATATATATATATATATATATATATATATATATATATATATATATATATATATATATATATATATATATATATATATATATATATATATATATATATATATATATATATATATATATATATATATATATATATATATATATATATATATATATATATATATATATATATATATATATATATATATATATATATATATATATATATATATATATATATATATATATATATATATATATATATATATATATATATATATATATATATATATATATATATATATATATATATATATATATACCGTGGCTCAAACGGTAGAGTGATTGACTCACGTGCTTGAGGGCGCCGGTTCGATCCCACTTGGGGATCCTAGGTATATGCTACCTAGAAAAGTTCCTCTCCTAGAATAGGGCAATGCCTGTGAGATGTGAACTATATATATATATATATATATATATATATATATATATATATATATATATATATATATATATATATATATATATATATATATATATATATATATATATATATATATATATATATATATATATATATATATATATATATATATATATATATATATATATATATATATATATATATATATATATATATATATATATATATATATATATATATATAATGGGCGTTTCGGAATTGCAAGGCAAAATTTAAGGTATGGGTTCTCTACCACAATATAAACAATAAAGGTCATATAAACATATGTTTAAAATTAGTTTATATTCGATATATCAGATGTTAAAGACGTATCTCTCTGAACATTAGCATACGTTCATTTGTTGGAAAGGGTAGTACATTTCTGTCATTCCGTATTAGACTCTGTGGGTGTAGGTTACTCATCAGATTGTCTCGTTCTGTTCCTATACGAATGAGTGAATTGTGTGTGTCGGTTCAAGTGGATTATCATGGGTGACACCACGGATGTGTTCATATTTGCAGAACAAACAGACATGCTCTTAACGTATGGCGAGGTACATCAAAATGGTCTTGCAGCCGTTCGAAGATGTGAAAAATATCCCAACTGAAGAATACCAAATCGTAAAACGTTTGAGGCCATTGAAAGACGCCTCAGGGAAAATGGAACGTTAAACCCTCTACAAGTAAACGCCGGTCAACAAAGAATTAGACGAACCGCTAACGTTAAAGAAGAAATACTCGATGCTGTTCAGTTATCTCCTAGTACTAGCACCAGAAGAATGTCTCTTCGTTTCGATGTGTCCTCTACCAGCATATGGCGAACATTGCGCGAACAACAACTGTACCCATATCACGTTACCCCTGTGCAAGAACTTCTACCACATGATTATAACAAGCGCAGACATTTCTCCCAGTGGTTAATTCGAAAATGCACATGAGATCCTAACTTCCTGAGCCGCATGCTCGTTACCGATGAATCCTGCTTTACGAGAAATGGGATTACTAATTATCGAAACACCCATACCTGGGATGATAAAAACCTTCATACGACTGCTACTACACATTACCAACATACCTTTTCATTAACCCATTAATGCCCACTGTGTCTATTTAGACACGTAAAACATGACCTCATAAAATATTTAAAAAATAATATATTTTAATTTTTTTTTGCGTTTGGTACGAATGATTACTCTAAGGAATGATTCTTCTAGCGATTTATGGCAATATTTTCCTCAAATTTGTTTGTTTTTCGTTTCTACATGCAATAATTTCAGTAGTAAAATTTTTGATGAGCTGAGTGTTGACAATTGACTTGAACATGTGGATAAGTTAACCTGTCTAACGTGTAAAGTCTTTTTAGAACAGTGGGAAGTAACGTTAACATGAACTTTCGATTTCATCTTTACTAACTGTAATAGTCTCCTACGGATATAGAACTATGCGGATGTTCATGTTTTACAGAAATGATCAGAATCTTTATCTCAAGATTGACTGTAATTTCAGAACATAGAATGTCTCTTCTATCATTATAGAATGTCTGAACAATTTCAGGTCGATGAACAACATGTGCGCGAACAACAACATTGTCACCAATTTCTACATTTCAATGATATAACCATTGATCCTAACAACAAAGTGTTCATTTGACCCCTCAGACATTTGAACAACAAATTTTTTAATTTCACAGTAAATTTTCTGAAAGCCATATTATGCACATGAAGCAATTTATTAGAGGAAAACCAATTAGATTTGGGTTTCAAATTTTGGTGCCTAACTACACAAGAAGGATACATAATCAAGTTTCATCCATATACAGGAGGAGACAAGATACCTGGAAAGACAGTAGGGTCTTCTGTGACAGAGAAGCTGTGCTTAATGCGTTCCTGAAGGGTCATCCAAATATATATGATCATTTTACATCACTTTCATTGATGAGCAATAACAAATTGTTTTGCATTGGAACAATCCGAATTACAGAATTAAAATGCTCCTTTGCAGGACTTGAAAAAGACATGATGGCTTATGTCCTAGAAGGAAAAAAATCTGGGGTTACTCTTGTTCGATGAAATGAGTCAAGTAACCATCAAACTGCATCTTTGTTAGTTGCAAACGTTGGAATAGAAGATGAAACAAGCAGTCATTCCTCTACCAAATATCGTAAAACTGTATAATAAAAACATTGGATCGAAAAAATGCGACATTGTACCGAATTAAATACATTACCCTATACCGAAACATGGGATGATGAAAAAAATACCTTCATACGACTGCTACTACACATTACCAACATACCTTTTCATTAAATGTCTGGTGTCTGGTGTGGTCTTCTAGGCGACAATTTAGTCAGCCCCTTCTTTTTGCCACCTAGGCTTTCAGGAGTTTCTTACCTGCAGTTTTTGCAGGATAATCTCCCTGAGCTTCTACAAGATATTAGGATTGCCAATAGGCAGGGGATGTGGTTTATGCATGACGGTGCAACGGCGCACTATTCGCATATTGTCACATTATTTAAACAAAACGTATGGTCACCGATGGGTAGGGCGCAACGGTACTGTTAAATGGCCACCACGATCCCCTGATTTAACGCCATTGGATTACTTTCTGTGGGGCTGGATGAAGTATGTCTATGGTTTATTCTACGTCTGTGGAAACGCAAGAAGAGCTACAAAATCGGATCGAGGTTGCTGCATCAACTATCAAGCTTCCTCCTGATGCTATATGAGGTGCCAGAGAAGCATGGACGTCGTGCAGAATGCTGCATTTAAGAAGATGGAGGCCACTTTGAACAGTTACTGTAAATGATGTCCTGCGAAATACATAACTGTATGACCCAATATCACGTTAATAAAATATTTTGTGCCATATGTTTATATGACATTTATTATTTCTAATATTGTAGGGAACCCATACCTAAACTATTGCCGTGCAATTCCGAAACACCCTGCATATATATATATATATATATATATATATATATATATATATATATATATATATATATATATATATATATATATATATATATATATATATATATATATATATTATTAGAGATTCTCATCCAAACTCTGAAGGTTACCAGGAGATTAAGAATGAAGACACTAACCTTGAATTTTTCAGAGAATGCAAGCTTACACGTGACACATTTACAAGATTATGCAGGACTTATCAGTTCCTGAACCATTCACAACTTATAATGTAAAGGGTAGAGAGCAACTGGATTTAGAAAAGGTTCTAATGGTTACATTATGGTATTTGAGGAGACAATGTCCTTATTATGAAATTAGCAAAGTTTTTATGATCAGCTCTAGTTGTTGTCACACATATGTAAATACCATTATAGCAATAATTAATGACGTCTACAAAAATCTCATTAAGTGGCCTGAAATGAGCAAAATTTCAAAGGTAGAAGAAGAGTAATTTTCCAGGTTGCTTAGGGGCCATTGATGGTTGCCATATTAGAATAAGGGCTCCAGGAGAATCACAAAAATGCTATCTTGATCGAACCATGAATCAGTGTGAATCTTTTAGCAGTTTGTGAGGCAAATTTAAAATTTAGATACATATTTGCAGAAAATTTCCAGGTTCAGCTCACGATCAAAGAGTACTTGCTAATTCCCCATTGGGACATGCGTTACAAAATGATACAGCTTCATTATGCTATAGTAATTCTTATGATATAATTGGGGATTCAGCATTTATTCTTAAGCTTTGTATGATGGTTTCATACAAGAATAATGGGTATTTAAATGTTAAACAATTAAATTAAAATACAAAACTATCAAAAAGTAGAAGTTATAGAGAATGTATTCGCTTGGTTAAAAGGTAGATTTAGACGTCTAAAATACATTGAAGCAGATTTACATAGAATTCAGGGTATAAAACAAGCGGCAAGCATATTACACATCATTATTA
>SEYY01011822.1:0-2500 GCA_009176605.1 Armadillidium nasatum | reverse complement strand
CGCCCGCGAAATTGCCTCAAAGAACGGTGTTTTTCGGCTAAGTTTGCGCGGGACTTGAAGATAAGCGGAAATTTTGACTCAAAGATGACGGCTTAATTATATTAATTTTAGGTTTTTTTTAGGTAGGTTATTTATTATAAAAATTGAATTATAATAAAATAAAAAAAAAAATATTAAATTTCTATAGAAAAAAACATTTAATATGATAGTTATTGATTATAGAAGTTCAAATTTTTTTTTTGAAAAAAAAATTGAAAAAAAACATACCCTTCCGGAAAAAAAATTTATTAAAAAAAAATTATGTTTTCTAAATTTTTTTTTAAAATTGGAAATTGTTTAGAGGAGGGATGGATCTAAAACTTTTATTTAGGACACTTTTAAAAACTAATTGTTTGATTTGAGATACAGCCTCTCAAAATTTGGAAAATTTGAAATTTCGTCGAAAATTCGGCCATTTTCGATAAGCTGTATCTCGAATCAGACAAATAGATTTTAAAAGTGTTTTAAATAAAAGTTTTAGATCTATCCCTCCTTTAAACAATATCTAATTTTCAAAGACGTCCAATCCATATTTTTTTTTTTATTTTTTGTCCGAAAAAAAAAAAAAAAAAAAATTTGAAAAAAAAAATTTCGACACCTGGTCAAGGGCATATAACCTGTTTTCTGTTATGCACACATCAAAACTCAGTAAGAAGTTTTTGTAGCCAATAGATTTTTGAATATACACACCAAGTTTGAGATCAAAAAAATTTTTATGGGGCTTCACCGTAGATTTAAACATACCTTAAATTTAAAAATTAACTCCTAAACTTTAAATTACTCGTAAAAACGTTAGGAATGGAGTTTTTTCGTCGGGAAAAAAGCTATCTATACTGAAATTTTCAGGAGAATCGGATGAAAATAAAAATTATTTCAACAATGGATCCTTCCCTTATGTCTTTCTACTTCAACCTTCCCTTCTTGCAGGAAGCGTGCGCACATTCAGCCTATACCGAAGAGGGGAGACCCCTCTCCACTCACTAACTACCGTCCCATTTCTTTAACTTCCGTTCTTTCTAAAGTTTTCGAATCTATCCTTAACAGGAAGATTTGGAAACATCTCAATTCTTCTAATCTTATCTCTGATCGCCAGTATGGCTTTCGTAAGAAACGTTCTACTGGTGATCTCCTTTCCCTTCTCTCTGACTCTTGGTCCTCCGCTCTTCGGCATTTCGGTGAATCTTTTGCTGTGCGCTAGACATATCGAAAGCTTTCGATAGAGTCTGGCACAAAGCTTTGATTTCCAAACTTCCCTCTTTCGGAATCTATCCTTCTCTCTGTGACCTTCTCTCTAATTTCCTTTCCGGTCGTTCTATAGCAGCTGTTGTAGACGGCCACCGTTCTTCCTTTAAATCTATTAATAGTGGTGTTCCTCAAGGATCTGTCCTATCATTAACACTTTTTCTAATTTTCATTAATGACCTTCTCTCTGTTACTTCATCTCCTATCCACTCCTATGCTGATGACTCCACCCTTCATTACTCTTTTCAATTTGAAAGGCGTCCCTTCCCAACGACAGTTAATAGACGCAAGGAAGGTAGCCTTGGAGCAACTGACCTCTGATCTATCTCGCATTTCAAATTGGGGCAGAGAAAACATGGTTGTTTTCAATGCCTCAAAAACTCAATTTCTCCATCTCTCTACTCGACACAATCTTCCACACAACTATGATATCTTCTTCGAAAACACTCAACTCAAACCTTCATCTCTCCTTAATATTCTCGGTGTTTCTTTTTCTCGTGATCTTTCTTGGAAAGATCACATTACCTCTCTTTCTAAACAAGCTTCTAAGAGGTTGGGTGTTCTGAGGCGCCTTCAGTATTTCTTCACACCACCCCAGTTGCTTGCTCTGTATAGGGGTGTTGTTCGCCCCTGTATGGAGTATGCGTCACACATCTTTGGTGGTTCCACACATACAGCTCTCCTTGAAAAGGTGGAGTCTAGGGCTTTTCGTCTTATCAACTCTCCTGCTCTCACTAATTCTCTCCAAATCTCTTTCTGCCCGTCGAATTGTTGCGTCACTCTCTCTATACTATCGCTATTACAATGGACACTGCTCTTCTGAACTCTCTCGTCGCATACCTCCTCCATTGAGAAGGGCTCGTGCGACTCGTCTTTCTACACAGTCTCATCCTTTCTCTGTCCAACTCTCTGACCCCAGACTTAACCGCTATGCTCAATCTTACATGTACTCTACTGGTAAAGTCTGGAACACACTCCTTCATCTTTTTTCCCAACTTCCTATGACTTACACACCTTCAAACGTCGTGTATCAGGTCACGTCGGCTTTTAATTTGACCTGGTTTTCGTCTTTCCCCTAACTCTGGTGGAATTTTGGTAGGCCTTGACCTTTGCCCACCGGAGGAATAAATGTATAATATATATATATATATATATATATATATATATATATATATATATATATATATATATATATATATATATATATATATATATATAT
>SEYY01011821.1:0-17500 GCA_009176605.1 Armadillidium nasatum | reverse complement strand
ACTAATTCTCTCCAATCTCTTTCTGCCCGTCGAGTTGTTGCGTCACTCTATACTATCACTTTTACAATGGATACTACTCTTCTGAACTCATTTCATACCTCCTCCATTGAGAAGGGCTCGTGCGACACGTCTTTCTACACAGTCTCTTCGTTTCTCTGTCCAACTCTCTGACCCCAGACTTAACCGCTATGCTCAATCTTACATGTACTGTACTGTACTGGTATAGTTTGGAACTCACCCTTCATCTGTTTTCCCAATTTCCTATGGCTTACACACCTTCAAACGCCGTGTATCAGGATATGTTGGCCTCTGATTTGACCCAGGTTTCCGATTTTCTAAAAAAATCTGGTCAAAATTTTAGTAGGCCTCTGGCCTTTTTGCCCGCCAGAGGTATATATATATATATATATATATATATATATATATATATATATATATATATATATATATATATATATATATATATATATATATATATATATATATATATATATATATATATATATATATATATATATATATATACAGTATATTGTTTTGGGCAATTGGTCTTCTCTATTGTAAAGATTATTGATTTTTGTACATTGCAGAAATTTAAACCCATAAAATAATAATATTGATTTAGCAAAGTTGGTAATCAAATAGAATCACATTATACCACTGAAAAATAAAAACATACCATGCTGACAACTTTGATGAGGTACAGGCTCTGGACAGTCATCAGTTATTTCAGGATCTTCGTTAACATCAACTTTTACATGATGAATGTTCGCTGGGGAAAAAAGTTGGAGACACCACTTACAGAACTCGTACACTCTCTTGATGACATGTTTTCTATAACACCAAGACCACAAATAAAGGGAGATTTCTTCCCTCGAATATCTAAGACTAATTCATCAACCTCTATAGTTTCCCATTCCTCCTTTCACTGTTTTGGTGATAGTCTCTTTTAGCCTGGAAAAAAAGATTAACATTAACTAACAAAAAAAAAAAAAAAAAAAAATCCATATACAAATTTCTGAATCCATTCAAATATTCATAAACAAGTTGCTAGATGCAATACTCCAAGCCATTAGCAATATAGCAATGATTTACTTGTAGATAAAAAATAATTTTTTTACTCTATATATATATATATATATATATATATATATATATATATATATATATATATATATATATATATATATATATATATATATATATATATATATATATATATATATATATATATATATATATATATATATATATATATGAGTGTGTAGACAATTACAAGGAATATAGAATTTATAAACAGAAAACAACACATGATACTCAAAGCAATATAGATATAGATGACCTATCTCAACCTAAATTCTTACTTTTTATCTAAATAAAAGTGATTCAACTTACCATTGTTGCTTTTTTAATATTTTGCCACAAAACATCTCCGGCCAAAGTCCACTCTTTGTCTCTTGGAATGAGGCACACACTCTTAGCAAAATCTGCAATTTCGATCCATGCTTGACATTTCTTTTCTTTTGTGTGTGTGCCAAAAGGAGCCAAATAGTATCTTTTTTTTTTATCTTATTTTAATAAAAAAATCTTTTTTGAATAATTTTCTGCTCATCACTTCTCAAAAAATGGGGGTAAGCTGAAAAGTAAATAAAGCTATCAAAATATAAATTTACTTTAGAAAAATTATACGTGCTTTTCACTCTACTGTGGTAAAGGTATGTACAACCTAAATAATTTGTGTCATAAATTATAAGTTCTGACAAACTCAAATGCATCAAAAATTATAAAAGTTAATGCTTACATTCCTTAACAAATAAAAAAGAAGATTCTGTTTATGATAAGGGAGTAAATTTTCTAAATTACAAAAATATAGACTTGTCTTCAAGATTTAACGTTACTAAGGATGCAAGTTTGGTGCAAAATCTTTAATAGCTTTAATTGATATAAACCTATTAAAATCTTTAACTTTATATCAATCGAGTGAAAGGACAAACTATCAAGTTATATATATATATATACTAGTCATATTGTAAAGTGGTGTAATTGGGAACACAATGTGGCCAAAAATTGACCTTACACTATGAAATATATGCTATATTTAATATTCACACTTTAAAATATGACTGCTGTGTTAGACAAAGAACATTAAGGTCTATAAAAGTTATTAAAGTGTTTTGAATTTAGAAAGTTTCTTATAGTTCTTTATTCCAAAATCTCTCAAAATTTGACCTTAAAAAATGGCCTTTACAACTTCTGATTTATCTAAAAAACTTTTAAGTAGAGCAATAATTGTTCATATGATAAGTTTCTCTATTACTTGGAATTGTACATACAAAATATTTCGCTAACTTTATTTATTATAAATTTTTAATTGATGTGGGGTAATGTGGATGTTTTCAAAATAAAGATAGGGAAAAATTGTTTTACAGAAATCCTATGTAGGGCTAAAATATGGCATATGGAGGCTATATAAGCCCTCTCTCTCTCTCTCTCTCTCTCTCTCTCTCTCTATATATATATATATATATATATATATATATATATATATATATATATATATATATATATATATATATATATATATATATATATATATATATATATATATATATATATATATATGAGAGAGTTTTAAAAAAAACATTTCTATATCACTAAATTTCATACGTATTAATGTATAGCTAAATCAATGTTCTGAAGATACTACAAGGTGTCTCACTTACTCTCAGCCCCAGAAATGAGCTTATAAATATGAAAGTACTAGTCATAAGTTAATAAAATTGGCTATAAATAAAACCTTGGTGTGTGAGAATCATACTGACATCACAACAAGTGTTGGAAGTTACCATCATTAGCATCAAGGAATGCCTTCATAAATTTTTCCATGTTACAGAAGGTTGCCACCAAAGTTTCTTGGAAATAACCTAACCTTAGAAGAGGGACTCAATTTTGTATATATATATATATATATATATATATATATATATATATATATATATATATATATATATATATATATATATATATATATATATATATATATATATATAAGATTAAAATAAAGTTTGTAGTTTTATTTTATAATCTTAATTTTATATTTTTATTTTTTTTTTTTTTTTTTTCTTGTAAATGAATAAACATTTAGAATTTAAGTATAATTTAAATGACTTATTTTTCTTTATTTTTATACCATTTAATCTAAATTATTATTGGGAAATCTTTGCTTTAGTCTTAAATCCTTAAGTAAAATTGCAAATTTGGGTAAATGGTTATAGCTGAGTTCACCATGACATCTCTGCATTTCCTCTATATTGAAAATATAAAGACAAAATATGTTGAAATGCATTAAAACCACATTAAAGCACAAAAAAGTAAATATCGACACTCACGGGTCAGAGCCCCCCATAGTCATCTGCCTCCGAAGACAAATGATGTGCCAAGTATTCACATCTTTTATTATATGTAATAGCATATTATATGTAACTAGCATATCTCAAGAAACTTTTAATTTACCTTAAACAGTATTGTAATTCAGCAGTGAAAACAAATGCATGCCACATGATCATTTGTCTAAGGGGGACTCTGCCCCCTGTACCTCAAACTAGTGAATGATGGTGACATTTACTTTTTAACTCTTACATATCTGTCCTTACATTTTATAAAAATATTCTATACTTGCTGACCTGTGAGTGGTGGTATTACTTTTCTGCACAAAATTATTTTCTTGTATATCTGCATATTTTGTCTTTATACTTTCCATATAGTGGGAATACATAAATGTCGTGAAGAACAAAACTATTACAGGTAAAGTATAAATTATATAGAAAAATAAATGAAAAAAAAAAAAAATTTTTTTTTTAAAAGTATAATTGATTTACATTGTCTTCAAGAGCTAACGTTACTAAAGATGCAGAGTCGCAGAGTCTGGTGCAAAATATTTGTATAATAGCTTTGCATCAGTTAGGCGAAGGGACAAACTAGCAAGTATATATATATATATATATATATATATATATATATATATATATATATATATATATATATATATATATATATATATATATATATATATATATATATATATAGTACAGAGATAATTGAAAAAATATATGGGGAAACAGTTCACAAAAACTGGCCTTACACTATGAAAATATATTTTAGGTCTTTAATTTAGTGGTATGTCTTAGGTATAAATATTTTCAAAATCTTTAACTTCAAATTTTTTTTTATATTTTACTCTTTTTCACAGGCCTATAAATTTTAAGACATTTTATTTCAAATACTAAGGACTGGGAAAAGTAAACCTTTAAACTAAGAATTTAATATTAAAATATATAAAAAAAGATTCTGGAAGTTATGGAAGCTGCCAGAAGTATTCTTTTATTATTTTTTTTTTTTTAATTCCAAAATTGCTAAGCCTCACATATTTCAATTTATTATACATTCCACAGTATGTAAATGTGTATTTTCATCATGTCTCCTAGAGTTGAACTTTCTACTGAAAATATTTCTAATTCCTTCAGCCTCTTCTCATAGCTCTTACCCTCAAAATCATTAATTCTCCTTGCTGCTCTATCTTGTACTCTTTATATTTAAATGAGCCCAAACCTGTGCACAATATTCTAACACTGGACTAATGTACCTGTTATACAGTTTATTTGCAACCTCAGTTTTGTAAACAATATTTCAATTTATTATACTTAACATCTAATTAGCCTTATTTATTGTTTTCCCACATCCATAACTTGGTTTCTTTTTTATTTTTCTACTATAAATAGCACGATTGGCTTGATGTTTTTAACACAAGAAAAATTTGGGTATGTGAAAAGGCATTCATAGGGAATTTGTTTGAAAATTTTTTGGAACTGGGACAGTCTTGATGGGACATTGCGGCTTCTAACTGTCTCTATTTTCTTATATTCTAAAAATATATTTCGGTACAAATATATTATTACTTTTCAAAGAATTTTCTGTATACAAATCTTGAAAACTCATTTAGTCTGTGGAACTCTTAAACATTAAATACTATAGTGGAACTAATTCACATTTACTTATAAAAAAATTTTGAAACTTCAATCGCAAACACGCAGACCTAACATAAACAAAATTCTCAGCTGACTTGTAATATGACGTCATCAAATTGTAGACTTCTGACTTGTAGCCACAAGTGTTGCACTTCGGTTTGTGTTACTGCACTTGTGAGTACAAGTCACAAATCTACAAGTTCTACAATTGTAAGACTTGTAGCAGTTGTGTTATAGGCCCCAGGTAGTGGATAGGTGATGAGGTAATAGGCCAAATATGAGAAGTAGAGAAGGAGTTGGGAAGAGAGGGAGAACCCTGAATAGCGCCACTTTTACAGATTTAAAGAATGAACGGTGATCGTCTACAACAGCTTCTATAGAATGACCAGAAATTATATCAAGAGAGAAGGATAGATATCGAAAGAGGGAAAAGAAATCAAAACTTTGTGCCAGTCACAATCAAAGGCCTTCGATATGTTAAGGGAAACAGAAAGAGATTCACCGAAAAGCCGAAGAGCAAGAGTCAGAGAGAAAAGAAAGAAGATCACTACAACAGCTTTCTTTACGAAAGTCATACTGGGATTAGGATAAATTTGTAGAATTGGAATGGTTCCAAATCTTCCTGTTGTAGATAGATTCAAAATCTTTAGAAAGGGCAGGGTTTAAAGAAATACGACAACAGTTAGAGGATTAAGAGGGGTCCCCCTTATTCTGCATGAGCTGAATGAGGGCATTTCCAGGAAGAAGGGAAGGTCGAAGTAGAGAGACAGAGATGAAATAGCTTCCCAAGACAGGGCACAAGCACAAATGCACAAATTTTAAGAACCATAAGAAGGATACCATCAAGACAGTATGCCTTCGTAGTTTTAAGTTCAGGAGAACAAAGTTTCGAACACCGCAGAATTGATGCCATCAGGGCCTCTTCCATTCTAGAGTTAACTTTAGGGAGATCAGAAATGGAGTCTTTAAAAGAAATTACATTATTACCCCTAAAAGAATTGAATAGGGTTGGAGGAGGAGCAATAACTCCGAAATCACCTACGGTTTGAGTGAAGAGCTTAACTTTAATAGAAGGCAAAACAGCTTTTGTGACGTCAGAAGAAAACAGAGGAGACAAATAGAAAGGAGCAAAGTTAGACTTTTTTTTTAAAAACAAAAAAAAATTAACTTCCAACAGATATATTTACTCTGTTTACATCACTTCCTTTAATTAAAGTTACCAATAAAGTCAGCTATTCATTTGTGAACTAATATAGTCATTTCTGTTATTTATTTAAAGAAATTCATACATTTACAAAGCATTTAATTTTAGTTTATTTTTCTATAGAAAATTTATACTGTTAATTTAAATAATAGTTTATTAAATTTATCATTTCTTTTAACTAAGTTTATTGGTCATTAATTCATTATATTTTAATGGGTTTCACTTATGAGAATTAAATTGCTGAAATTTGATATTCAAAATAATTAATTTGACAATTTTAACTTACTTGCTCAGTCTGTCCCTCCTCTTCTCAATCCTAGGAATTTGCAAAGCCAAATCTTTCTCTTTAATTGTAATAAAATATTAAAGGAGGTTTTGATATTTAAATAAAATCCTATCTGTTAAACTGGAAAAAAAAAAAAAAGTTAAAAGTACAGTAATAAAAAGCATCAACTTTGATTATAGCTGAAACACAAATATCATTCATTGACGTCAATGAGATCTACAGGAAGAAATTCATCAACAATAATCTAAATAAAATTAAGAATAAAATTTATTAAAATATTATTTAACACATTAAATAAATTAATCCTTAAATAGAATAAGTCTTTCCATGCAATCGCATCTCCCCTGGCTGTTTCTGGACTAAACACTGTGCTCACTGATGTAGGTAGTAATCTACCATTAAAATCTGGAATACTTATCCACTCTCCTGGATTTGAACACCCCATCAGTGAATGAGATCATGTTACATCTAATCTAATCCAGAAAGGTTTTAGCCCTTACACTGATTAATAATATGAAGGTTTTCTACTTTTTCACATCAATAAAAAAAATTAATATAAATGAACAGATTTATGTAATTTGATTTTATGTCAACCTAGTAAAAGGTAAGACACTAAACATTAGTGAATCAATTATTAAAAGAATTTTCAACATGAAATTTTTTTTTTGTTTTTTTGGTAGATTGCCGAATGCTGACACATTTCAACTCTAAAGCTTTTACATTCCATCTGGCTCCTTTTTTATTTATGTCTACCATACTATATAATTCTATGGAACAAATTAACAATTATAAACTTTTAGAGTAGGTTTATATTTAAAGATACTATACAGCTTATACTTGTTTTTAAATTAAATTTGTAATTTAAATTATTTGCACAGCTTGAAAAAAATAAATAAATAATAAGAACTAACATTAATAAAATTTATAAATTTTATTTTTATATAACTTACCAGCTTTTTACAATAAATATCCAAATGTTGTTATTTAGATTTCAAAGCTAAAACAGTGTTGCCGGAGTCAATAATTAATGAAAAATATCTTTGAAAGTTGATTAACTTTTAATTTATTTATCACATTCTCTTAAGATATGAACTAAAAATTTGAAGATGGTGAGGTCATCTTTAAAAAAAATAAGAAAATAAAGATTTTTTAAAAGTAAAATCAGTTCATTTTAATTTTGTGAACCTTAATTTATATATACTGTGTATATATATATATATATATATATATATATATATATATATATATATATATATATATATATATATATATATATATATATATATATATATATATATATATATAACAGTGCATAAAATGACTATTTTTTTTATAATCTTAATATCGAAAACTATATTAACCTTGAAACCAGGGTTGGAGATTTTTTGTTTTTATGAATTAAATTCACCAAATTAATAATTAAAGATTATTCATTAATTATCTTAGGATATTTAAACTATAATTTTGTAAAAAGTACAAAAGCTATTTTAATTTTTTTTTTATAAAAATGACGAAAATGTGACTGATTGGAACCAATTCACTGCATTTAAATTTTGGAACTCTCTTCACTTAAATTTTGAAGAAAAATAAAACAAATTAATTTCTATAATTAGAACATATAAGAAAATGGAGACAGAGTTTAGAAGTAGAATATTAAATGTAAGTGAGTTCATCTGATTGAGTCAATTATTTAAAAAAAAAAAAATTCTTAGAAAAAAAAGATATATATCTTGTGGTTAGATTGACTAATGCTGACACATTTCAACTCTGAGACACTTTATTCATTTTAGTTCTTTCTTTTCACCTCTACAGTACTACATAATTCTATGGAACAATTAAATGACATTTGTGATTAGTAAAGGTTTATGCATCAAGGTCTTACTCGTATAGAATGCAAAAAAAAAAAAAAAAAAAAAAAAAAAATTTAAAAAATTTTTCTATTAAAATTTATGTTTTAAATAACTCACTCGCCCTTTACAATAAATTTCTAAAGCTAAAATTCAAAAGGTAAAACAGTGTTACAAGTTTCAATAATTTAGTAAAAAAATATTATTGGACTGAATAAATAGTTATTCTTTGAATAAATTTTGACTCCAGCCCAATAAAATGCTTAAATTAATATTGATTTTCATTTATTTTCTTTTTTTAAGTTCTCTTCTGATATTGTGAGCTTAAAGATGTCATATATGAAGACAGTGACATTATTATTTGAAAATCATAAAAATTGTCTTAAAAACAAATCATGTAAGAAATAACATCTATTTAATTGGTAATAGTCTGGTACAGGTAAGCATTTTTTTTTCTCTTAATATATGGAAGCGAAATCATCTGAAATCATTTTTTTAGGTAAACTGAAGCTTGGAAAATGATTTTGTACACTAAAAATAGAAAAAAAAAAGATTAAAAATGTAATGAACAAAGAGTAATTAATACAATCATTATACAATGCATCGTACAACTTCAGTGGTGTATTATCATCTGGCTATGTAATACCTGTGACTGCTGCATCAGAGTTAGAGTGAATTTTATAGCTATTTCAGAGCTAAAAAAAAAAAAAAAAAAAAAAATTTTTTTTTTTTTTTTTTTGGTTATGTCGAAACTAGTTTGACTTAAAGGGTACATGTATACCTATGCCCAGCAAATAGGCCTAACCTGGTGAATGCTGGCTTTTTCAATGTTTATCTAACAAACTAGTTCGTACTTAACCTTCACTTGAATTTTAAATATATCCATAATGGCCAGAAAATAGGCCTAACCTTGCAAATCTTGGCTTTATATATATTTTTCATTTACTATATTCTACAAATCTTTTTTATTTAGCTCCAGAATAGCTATAAAATTCACATTGATACTGATGCAGCAACCAGGTAATGTATTTCAAGATGATAATATACCATTGAAGTTGTAGTGTTGTTAAATGATCATACCTATTACTTTAATTACTTTTTTAAGGTTTTTAGTTTACAAAATCATTTTCCAAGCCCCAATTTACCTAACAAAATACATAATAATTTCTGATCATTTCATTTTTGTGGTTTCGTATACTAAAAAAAAAAAAAAAAAAAAAAAAAAAAAAAAAAAAAAAAAAAAAAAAAAAAAAATGTTTACCTGAACCAAACTATTACCATATAATTTGATTTTTCTTATGGCAACCCTGCTTGAAACTCTCAACTTCCTTCCTTGTCACTTTACCAAATCCAAGTACCATTTTTACAAATAAATATCAATATATTTGTTAAAATATTCTTTTAACAATTTTAAGCACAATTTTTTATATATAAAATCTTGGTTACTTGGAAGAAGTTTGTCTGTTCTCAATTAAGAGAACCTTGAACTCGGAGGAAGTGAGTCTTAAAATAGGGAGGCACCATAATAAAATCACTAAAGAGTCTTGGTCAGTCTAAGTCAGTAATTATATTCTGTTGATTTGGGAAGTGGAGTAAAGGTTCCTCATCAAGCATGTTATAACTTTTGGAAATTGTTTAGGTGGGATTCCCTGGCCACCCAGGAGAGTTGGAATGGAGAAAATTGAGACACCCAGGGTACCCAGATCATTTCAGAGGGAGGTTCTTTGAGTACTACTTACTCGTTTCTTTTTTCGTACTCTGCATCTGCTAGGACATTGGCAGTGTAAATGTAATCCAATATTTATGAAAAAATCACAGCACACAATATATCACAATGGTCAATGAAATACCATGGAAAAAATGTTGTTAACTTTAAGGAAATATATTGCCAATTTTAAGGAAAAGCACTTATGATAATATCCTTGCCAAACAACAAAGACAATTCCAAATTTTGCTCCGAATTGACTTAGTACCTCTTCTGGACTATGTTCCACTTTGACTCGTTGCCAAAACAATATTTAAAATTGTTGAAAAAACTTTTTTTTTTCCCCTAAAATAGTCAAAAACTTAATATTTAAATTTCTCAAAATTTTAATGCTGCAAGTACAATTCTGACAAAAATTTACTTTAGCTCTCCAAGAAAGATTAATGTTCCTCAGTTTCCACTCACAACATTCTTTCCGAAAATAATCTTGAACAATGGGTTAGAAATAACAAAATGACTGCCCGCCAACTACCACAAAATTCGAAAATTACACCACTCACCTTAGACAGAAGGAAATTTAACTTTTAATACATTAATGACATACACCCCACACACAACAATATCACCTCGTGAGATACGCAAACTCAACATCCTTGAAAATATTAAATGGCACAAACTTTGGATAAAAGAAAGAAAACTCTTCAATAGTCCACAGAATATTTATCTGTTTCTGAATTAGGTTATAAAGCATCAAGATCATTCTAATTGCAAGCCAAAATTTCCTTTTCGTATATTTAATTAATGCGAAGAGCAAACTAAAGAACATTTGAAATAGGTTCCCCTATTTCTCAAATGTTCAAATGGGAATGTTAATAAACAAACATTTAAGTATCTAAGCATGAGAAATATTTTAAATGGTTAAAAAAAAAAAAAAAAAAAAAAAAAAAAAAAAAAAAAAAAAAAAAGAGAGAGAGAAAAAATAAATATATATGAAATAGTAGAGTTGAAAAAGTTCTAATATTGAGTTTCAAGAGAGAAATCAAACGACCAAGTCTTAAAAAAGTATATATGAAGTATAAAAACTGTTTATATATTTTCACTAATTTATCTGTGTATATATTTTATCTTACTTATCTAGTGTATTATTTTATCTATATTTAAGTTCTCATTGATTGGAGTTTGTAAAGTCGGTGGTTTGTTTTTTGTATCGATATGTAGTATTTGTTGTTCAACCAACCACTGGCTAACACGCACTCACTTTTTAAATATCATGGTCAAGTCAACACGTTTTAAAAATGTAAAAGTTTCGCTTGTTTATTACAAGTCTTCAAAATCAAGGTTTGAGGTATGAGTTATATATATTCTTTTTTTCACAAATCTTTCTATCTATCATTTTCATTGCCTTCTACTCAAATATATAACTCGTAACGTTCTTAATTCGTATATGCAAGAACTACAAAGGCAACAAAACCTTTGAATAAATTCATAGTAAGTCTTATCATATTTTTTAATTTTTAACTAATCACGACCCTTCTCTTTCAGGTCATTAAATAAAAGCTCAAACTCAGAGTTTTTATAGAAGATAAACATAATATTTAATTCTATTTATAGATTATAAAATTAAATTCACAGTTAATTAACATAAGGAGAGCATCACGAGCTCTCATTGAGTGTGGACGTTGTTAACTCGCTCTGAACTCGTGATGGCCTAAAGGGCAGTATTTTGTCTGCCTGGAGGGACGCATATCCCTTCGTCGGTGAGGTCCGCTCTAAAAAAAAAAAAAAAAAAAAAAAAAAAAAAAAAAAAAAAAAAAAAAAAAAAAAAAAAAATTTTACAAATAAAATTGTAATTTATGAAATTCAGAAATAACATCAATATTATTAGCTTTTCATTAAATTTTCAATATTTATATTGTAAGTATATTATACTGCAAATTGGTTTTATGTAAAATTCAAGTCTGCTGAACGAGGATTCGAAACCGAGACCTCTAAGATGGTAAGTCAAAGCGCTACCAACTGAGCCATGACAGTTCAAAAGGAGATCACAATGAGAAGGTTCATGAAATAAGACTCACGCAGACTAACTCAAAGTATTCCCCCCGACTGCACTCGGACTCGGAGGTAGTAGGTCAGTGCAGTCGAGAGGGGAGAATCCTTTGAGTTTGTTTGCGTGAGTCGTATTTCATGAACTTTCTCATTGTGATTTCCTTTTGAACTGTCATGGCTCGGTAGCGCTTTGAATTACCATCTTATGGTTCGCGGTTTCGAATCTCGTTCAGTAGACTTGAATTATATATATATATATATATATATATATATATATATATATATATATATATATATATATATATATATATATATATATATATATATATATATATATATATATATATATATATATATATATATATATATATATATATATATATATATATATATATATATATATATATATATATATATATATATATATATATATATATATATATATATGATCGCTGTTTGCTTTAAGATTGACATTTTTGATTATGTTCCGGTTGAGTTAGTGTTTTACTTTTAACTTGAATTGTATATTTGACTTGACTCTACTGTATAAATGGGCCTGAGTTTTTGATCAGAGTTTGAGAGTTTCTTGCTTTGTTTGGGTTGGAGTTATGTTCTACTAGGCTAAAATTTAACTAACTACTTTAAAAATCTACTTAAGCGCTTACACCAATAAGCCGAATATCCTAGTTAATTATTTAGGAAACTAAACAAATACCCTCAGAATGCCCGTTAAATTTAACTATTTGTAGAAGCATTATAAATGGTGAGTTCTTTATTAATTTCTTTTTATTATTTGTAGGTTAATGTAATAGAATTAGGTTTATTCTTGGCATAGCAGCTACATAACTGCTAATAAGGGTTTTCAGGGGTTTCAACACCACAGAGAATCCCAACAGGTTCACTCGCTCTGAACTCGTGATATATTCTGAAGGGCAGTATTTTGTCTGCCTGGAGGGACCTCATATCCCCTCATCGGTGAGGTCCACTCAAAAACAGAACAAAACAAAAAAAATATGAATAAAATAAAATAAAAAAAAGTAAGTTTTTAACACAATTCAGAAAAAGAATGGAATTTTAAAAATAATGTCAATAATGTTGAATTCTTTTAGTTTCGTTTTAATTATTTTTAAGAGAAGATTCAAATGTCCTTTTTGCTCGGACTATCAATATGTTGTTGTTTTATTCAACCAATTTTATAAAGTTTTTCACTTCGTTTTCTGTCAGTTCGGCCCATCGAATGAATATATCCACTTCAAATAATGAATGAATGTATCTACTTCATATAATTGTTGAATGAATGTATCTACTTCATTTAATTGTCTTTTTTCAACAAACTTACTGAAGTATTCAATCACTTTCTCACTAAGGGCAACCTGTCTTCTGAAATCTTTACCTTCTTCTTCAGAGAGAGAGCTCCATTCAATCCATTTTTTATGTGAACTTAAGCCGTTAATAAGAAATGACTTGTCCATATCACGTACCATTTCAAATGCAAAATCTTTTTTAAACTTTACCATTTCGATTTCTGAAGAAAAAATCCATTCCAAAAAATTATCAATACCTCGAAAAACACCTTCTGATAATCTGTTTTCCCAACTTCCTTTGACTTGCACAATTTTAAACGCCGTGTATCGGGTCACGTCGGCCATTAGCGACCTGATTCCGAATACTCCCAAACTCTGGTGGATATTGGTAAGTCTCCGGCCTTTGCCCACGAGAGGATATATATATATATATATATATATATATATATATATATATATATATATATATATATATATATATATATATATATATATATATATATATATATATATATATATATATATATATATATATATATATATATATATATACATATATATATATATATATATATATATATATATATATATATATATATATATATATATATATATATATATATATATATATATATATATATACATATATATATATATATATATATATATATATATATATATATATATATATATATATATATATATATATATATATATATATATATATATATATATATATATATATATATATATATATTATATATATATATATATATATATATATATATATATATTTAATATTATATTATGTAAAAGTAAAAAAATAAAAAAATATTTTTTTATTATAAAGTCAAAAACAAAAAGTGAATTTTGTAATACAAAATTAATTAAAAATTAAAAAATTTTAACCGTTCAACTCATGAAGGTTTTCATCCTTTTGAAATTAAAAAAATAAAAATAAAATAGAACAAAATATAATATTAACGTTTAAAAAAAAAAAAAAAAGAGAGAGAGAATGGAATTTTAAGAACAATGTCAATTTCTTTTTCTTTTTGTTGAATTAATTTGAAGAGAAGATATGTTTCCTTTTTGGTTGGAATTTCAAATATGTTGTGTTTGTCAACCAATTTTTTAAAGTTTTTCACAAACAAACTAACAGGGGTCTCTCAGACCCCTTTACTTTATTTAATAAAGTTAATTTAAAAGCCGTTTCTATGAAATTTTGTTAGAAATGTCCTCATTAGACTAAACAGTTCTTAAGATTTAAGAAGTACAAAACAACCTATCAAGGGAGAGGGAATTTAAAGGTTAAGGAAATTGTTCGTTTTCAGTTAATGTCAGCCGTTGCCCTTTGTAAGTTTTAGGCTGGCTTTAATGCACTTAAAATAATAGTTTTTGTATTAATATAACTTTGAAGGAGAGGATTCTTCTAGGAAGGTTTTACATGAATGCAACACGAAACCTGCTTCATAAAATAGAACCCTCTACCCCTGTAGAACATATCCACATCATAGTAGTTTTGCCCCCACACCATTTGTAAATATCTGCTAAGTCATGGGTTTCTGCTTCTCCTGGTTTATTTTTCCCATAATTTTGTTAAGTAACTTCCAATTTCACTCCTGCATTTTACAATTTCCTACTACAGCAACCTATAAACTTTTATATCATTATATAGCATTTTTTGGTTACCTCCTTCAATGTAGATTTTGATTTATCAGTTACTCTGTATTTTGTACTTGTGTACGAAATGAGCCACAAGAATGTGGTCTGGAGAAACCACACAACACTGCATGGGGTTTGGTCCTTTTCGTATTACAGACGCTCGTGGAACAATTATAAGAGGAACCCAGTCGCTCATTGAGGTTCCCTTTTGATAAACCATTTTAATTTATTTTGCACGTTCTCTTACGAGATTCAAATGTGAAGATAGTGACGTGATTTAAAAAAAAAAAAAATCAGTCGATTTTAATTATGCAAAACTTTATATATATATATATATATATATATATATATATATATATATATATATATATATATATATATATATATATATATATATATATATATATATATATATATATATATATATATATATATATATAATATTTTTTATCTTATCTTCAGTTGCCAAATCAGAAATAGTCTAGTCGAAGACCCATGTCCCTTCTCTCCACATTATTTGAAAAATTAATGTTCCTCAGTCTCTACTCACAACATTCTTTCTGAAAATAATCTTTAAATGGACATAATTCTAAACACATCTTTTCATCATTAAAAAGAATATAAACCTATGAGTGCACATTTATGGCTATCATTCAAATTATGTAAGGGATAGGGGGATTCTCTCCTTCGTAAAAATTAATAGTTATGTCTACTACCTAACTATCATTGCCATAAATCCTATGAATTATCTCGAGAGCTACAACATTGCATAAATCAACTTGAACAATGGGTTAGAAATTACAAAAAGACTTCCTCACAACAAAATTTGAAAATTACATTACTCACCCTAGACAGAAGAAAATTTAACTCCAACGATATATCCTACAAACAATTAAAAAAAAAAACTAGTTGTAGGTTTAACTTTCAATACCCTAATAACATACACCTCACACATTAACAATATCCCTTCGGGAAACACAAACCTCACGTCCTTGAAGTCAGTAAATGACACAAACTTTGGCTAATAAAAAGAAAACTAAACAATCCAAAATTAATAAACTAGTGACCTGACCACCAACCAATTAAAAACAAGAAACTACACCTATTCATCACCTGAGAACAGAAACAAATATTTCTGTTACAACTATAGAGACATGATTGATTGTAAAAATACAAAGTAAATCCCTTTCCTTAGAATCTCCACTGCATCAAACATTCAAAGTCTCCACACACCAAAGAATAAAAACAACCATATATCCTACTCACACATCTACAACACCCTTCACCCCGACTCTAAACACGCACTAACACAAAAATAATTAAAAAAAAACTATAGCGTTATATTTAAAGTACCAATTTCATGTTAAAAAATTAGGTTATAAACTTCAAAATCATTCTAATTGCAAACCAAAATTCCCTTTTCGTATATTTAATGTGAAAGAGCAAACTAAAGAACATTGAAATAGGTTCCTCTATTTCTCAAATGTTCAAATCGGAATGTTAATAAACAGAAATTTAAGTTTCTAATCACAAGAGGTATAAAACTTAATTAAAGAACCATTACAACTGTAACAGTGACAAATTTTATTACAACTGAGAAAACTTTTTATTATAAAGTCAAAAAAGAAAAAGTGAATTTTGTAATACAAAATTAATTAAAACGTAAGAAATTTTAACCTTTCAACTCATGATGATTTTTATCCTTTTGCAATTAAGGAAAAAAAAAATAAAAACAAAAACAAAAACAAAACAAAATGTATGTTTTTAATTAAAAAAATTAAAAAAAAAAGAGAATGCAATTTTAAGAATAATGTCAACAATGTTGAATTCTTTTTGTTTCTGCTGAATTAATTTGAAGAGAAGATTCAAGTTCCCTTTTCGGTCGGACAATCAATATATTGTAGTCTGTGTCAAACAATTTTATAAAGTTTTTCACTTCCGTTTCTGTCAGTTCTGCCCATTGAACGAATGTATTTACTTCATTTAATTGTCTTTTTGCAACAAACTTACTGTAGTATTCAATCACTTTCTCACTAAATGCAACCTGTCTTCTGAAATCTTTACCTTCTTCTTCAGAGAGAGCGCTCCATTCAATGAATTTTTTAAGTGAACTTAAATCATTACTAAGAAATGACTGATCCAATATGACGTACCATTTCAAATGCAAAATCTTTTTTAAACTTTACCATTTCAATTTCTGAAGAAAAAATCCATTCCAAAAACAAATCAATACCTTGAAAATCCCCTTTTGATAATGAGTATTTAAAATGTAACTCAATGATTCCCACATCTAAAACTAAACTTTTTTTAAAATTTTTAATTTCATTTGAAGACAGAACAAATTCCAAACTCTTATCAATATATTTTAATTCTTTACAAGTGTAAGCATAGTTCCATAAATCTCTCATATATAATAAGAAAT
>SEYY01011820.1:30000-32948 GCA_009176605.1 Armadillidium nasatum | reverse complement strand
TTCAATTCACAAAATTTTCTTACACAAGAAATATGAGACGAGAACCAAATAAGAAAAACTCGTACAGAATTTATGATCTTCAAATATTTTCTTTAAATTAAAAAAAAAAATTAAAAAAAATAAAAAAAAAAAAAGAAAGAGAAAAGAGAGAGAGAGAGAGAGAAGAGAGAGAAGAGAGAGAGAGAGAGAGAGAGAGAGAGAGAGGAAGAGAGAGAAAGAGAGAGAGAGAGCAGAGAGAGAAGAGAGAGAGGAGAGAGAGAGAGAGAGAGGAGAGAAAAACTGAGTTTTTGAGACATTAAAAACTACCCTGTTTTTTTTGCCTCAATTTGAAATAAGAAATGTAATTTAAAAAAATATTAGAATATTTTTTCTCAAATTGTATAACAAAGGTTGAGTTTTTAAGTTATTTTTACACACAACTAAGTAAAGCTATTTCTTTTATTTTATCATTAAAGAATTGCAAATAATTATACGTTTTACTGAGTATTATTTTATTATATTGTATCATTTATATTTTATTCCGAGAGTCACTCTCCCATTTCATTTTTTTTACTTTTACATTCACAGGAAGATTTCAACATGATTGTGGGTGTGTGTGTGTATGTATGTTTGTATGAAACATCGACTGTAACTGAAATCAGTTCACAAAATATTATTTCTCATCTCTCTCTCTCTCTCTCTCTCTCTCTCTCTCTCTCTCTCCTCTCTCTCTCTCTCTCTCTCTCTCTCTCTCTCTCTCTCTCTCTCTCTCTCTCTCTCTCTCTCTCTCTCTTCTCCTCTCTCTCTCTCTCTCTCCTCTCTCTCTCTCTTAATTGCAACAGTAGCAGCTTTTCACCTTTAAGGAATAAGCTATTATTTCTTACTTTATGCTATAAATGAATTATAATGTTTAATGACTTAGAAGGTAAAATTATAGAATTATCTATTAGCAGACCTTTCCAAAATAAGATATAAATCTATAAATTACGTTCTCAAATATATATATATATATATATATATATATAATATATATATATATATATATATATATATATATATATATATATATATATATATATATATATATTATATTATAATTTTTTTTACAGATTACCACCGCTCACGGGCCAAGTCCTTTTCAAGGAGGGGCAGAAATAAAAAATAAAAGAGAAACCCACCCAATCCCAACTAACGAAAATCTCTTAGGTGGGCGCAGGCGGAGAACTTAAAGAGAGGAAAATAAAATAAAGGAGGAGAAATAGATGATGACAGAGTTCCACAGAACAGAAACAAAGGAGGGACAAGCCTGGGGTTTACCATATTCACACAATATTCATGCGAAAGCATGGCTCCCCTTGTGCTACGAGAGCGACGTAATGGTGGTGGAATGCGAGAGGTCAATTCCTTCGAGCACCTGCCATTGTAGTACCAATAGAAAAGAGATAGTGCACCAACGTCACGTCGCAGAGATAGAGAGTCAAGTGAGTTTGTAAGGAGCGGACAATTTATTAATCTCATAGCCTTAGACTCAACCCTTTCCAAAAGAGAGGTGGAACCGGAGCCCTCCAAAATGTGAGAACAGTACACATACAAGGGGGAATATGACCCTTATATAATTAGAGCAACTCAAAAAAATTCCTGCAATCTGAACAGGATTGCCAGCTTCTTTCAAGCTGCCTTAACAACTATTGTAATATGAGGTTTCCGAGAAAGTTTATTGTTTATGTTTAGACCAAGAATTTTAATATTGTTTACATGTAAGACTGGAGAACCGACGAAGGAGGTTGAAAAGTTAGGACGTGTTTTCGAGAGGGAGATGCGAAGAAGTTGAGTTTTTAAAGAGTTGAATTTCACAAGGCTGAGGCGAGCCAACCGGGAAATCCAGTCTAAATCGGCAAGAATGGAATAAGAAAGTTGACGAGAAGCAAAAGAGGGAGCAGATTTGAAATGAGTAGAAGAATGGAGAGTTGATTCATCGGCATACGAATAAACAGAGTTAGAAATGGAGCTTAGAAAATCGTTGATTAAAAGTAAGAATAAAGTTGGAGATAGAACAGAACCCTGATAAACACAACAGTTAACAGAAAAGGAGGAAGAGATCGCTAAATCGACAAGTTCCAATATGGAACGATCCGAGAAAAAACAAGACATAAGTCAACAAAAAGGAGGAGGAAACTCAAAGGAAAGGAGCTTGGAGAGTAAGAAAGGAGGAGGCACCCGGTCAAAAGAGTTGGAAATGTCAAGCGCCACCACACAAGACTCTCCATAATCCCAAAGAGCAAAACCTCATAAATCAATAAAATAGGAAAGTATGTCACCAGTAGATTTCGAACGTCGAAAGCCGTACTGATGATCTGAAAGAAGGTAGTGAGACCCCAGATGATCCAGGAAAGAGAGTTAAGGAGAGTTTCAAAGATTTTATGTAGAACACAAGTGAGAGCCATAGGACGATAGTTAGAGGGATCAGAGTGGTTATCCTTCCTCGGGATTGGCTGAACATTTGCGCGCTTTCAGCATTGAGGAAAAGTATTTTTATTTAGGCAAAGAGAGTAGAGTTTAAAGAGAACAGGTGCCAGCTCAGACGCGTACTACCTCAGAACACAGGGAGAGTTTTAGCAACAGAACCGTTAGTTATTAGTTATTAGAGATGTTTTTGACTAGAGGCCAGAAATTTTTATCAGTAGGAGAACTAAGGTCGTCTGCGCACTTCCTTTTGGTGAAAGCACCCTTGGCCCGTCAAATAATATCCCCACAACGACTCCGAGCTGAATGAAAATTAGCAAGAGTGATAGGAGAATTAGTTTTTCCTTGCTCGATAAGAACTGTTTATTTCATGAATGGCACGAAACATCGAACCATGGGTTTGAGGAGAAAAAGATCACGGCTTTTACCTTTTCGGCAGAAACAGAAGCATCCTCTGGGACAATTAACCTGATTAAAGAGCCAGAAAGTACATTTAGGACACGGTG
>SEYY01011820.1:20000-25000 GCA_009176605.1 Armadillidium nasatum | reverse complement strand
AGATTGGAAAAATTCGAAACTGAAACCTGTGTGTAAGCCTAAGTTGTAGTTTAAATGTAGTAGTTAGTACCTATCAGGATCTATTTTTTGTACCTACCCAGAAACTTGGTATCTTTGTACCTATATAAATATATTTTTTGTTCTCCAGTTATTGTTTGCTTTGGTGTATGAAATCGTTTCTCTTCGTCGTTTTCTAGATGACGAAGATGTAGAAACAGTGCTTAAGGAAGAATGATCACATGGAAATCAGGACATAGGAGAGAAGAATCAGGAGAACTTACTAGACACAGGAATCGAAACATCACAACAGAAGAAAAAGTACTGCCAAGGAAGTCAAGAAATTATTACAGAAGTTGTCAGTATTGCTAGATAAATATAATATTTCGGGTAAAGGTGCGATTGGGATTTTTTCGACTATTGCAGAAGCATTAGGGTAAAATTCATAGAAGTTGGCATTCAGTAAGTCTACCATACGAGTCCGCAGTGAGAAATTACGAGAGAAAATAGTATAGGTTATTAAAATAGGTTTGAAAATTCATATTTGCAGGGTGCTGTCCTACACTGGAATGGGAAATTATTCAAAGATATATTGAATAAAGAGCATGTGGAGAGGTTAACAATTTTGAGCAGCTGATAGGAGTTCCTCAAATTAAAAATAATAAAGGATGTATTCAGTCAGAAGTTGTTTTTTATAAAGGGGAAAATTTGTGGCCAGTATAAAAAGAAGAAACAATGTGCTTTGGCACTAATGCTGTCAATACTGGTCGTTTGAGAGAAACCTGTTTTTAATTAGACCAATTATTTGAAAAAGATCTTTCATACTTGGCATGTCTCCACCGCATTTCAGAAGTAAAACTGAAGGCAGTTTTTGATTGCAAAATGAGTTCAATTACTTTCCCTTAGCCTGACATTTTAAAAGATTTCAGAAAGGGTGGTCTAAAATTGACAAAAAAAGATATACTATTGGTCTTGATGATAAACAGGTCAAATGTAAAATGAATTGGACAGATTTCTAGTTTTCTCTAAGCGCAATTATAAAAACCACGGCATCAGCCCAGAGAAGATTATAAAGAATTTTTAAAGCTGTGTTTCATATTTTTAGTTCGATCTGCTCAAGAAAACATTCCTTTCAGAGCTCCAGGTGCCATGCATCACACCAGGTGGGTGGCCAAAACCATGTACTTCGTAAAAATTTCGTTTTCAGGGATCAATTTTCTTTAAATGGCTCCGATAGGTGTCATCAGAAGTAATTTTTTATTCAGAATTGATGTTTATGTCGAAGTTTTGCTAAATACTCCTAAAGCTACATTGGACCCCAACCAAGATTTACAGTTGTATAAAACCTTAAATAATTATGAAAAAAATTGATGGAGAAACTTCAAAAGGTGCCATTGTCTAAACTTGTAAATTATTTGTGGTATTTGAACCCAAAACAAGTTTCCTTTGTTTTTTTCTATAATACTTTAGACAAACAAATCAAAATAAACATTGCTTGAAAACTATTGTCTTTTGAACAAAAGAAAATGATAATTATTATGAACTAAGCAAGTTGACTCACTGAACTTGAGGAAAAAAACATACAAAACGTTAGTATAGTTAAAGCCAAAATCGCTTTGGGAAGAAGCACATTCTTTTTTGGACAGAGAAGTCGACTACTTTATTAAGCCACTAACATTCAACTTCTAAAATTCGAGAAGAATTTAAAACAGTGCTAGCTGTCGATGACATTCGCATCGCACTCCTTTCGTACTCTGTGGGTGTGGCTTAAACAAGGGTGGCACGTGATAGACGGCACGTGCGATTGCTAGAAAAGGCTAGAAAAAGCTTTAAAAAATGCTAGAAAATAAAAATAGCTCATGAAACAGAGTGGGAACCGGAAGTAAAAACCATAAGAGCCAGTGAAAAACCGCAAGTACTACTGAAAAACCATAAATCCAGCAAAGAGCCTTAGGTTACGGTTTCCCCCCTCATGTCCCCTCAAAAACAAACTGTATAAAAAGTGACTTATTTCCTCTCTGTTCCAGTTGGCAGTGACACTGGCACTGTCTGCGATAGTAGCACCTTTTTCTTCTTTTTTTTATGTCTCCTCTGGTGGGCAAAGGCCGGAAGCCTACCAATATCCACCAGAGTTGAGGAGCATTCGGAATCTTGTCGCTAATGGCCGACGTGACCCGATACACGGCGTTTAAAAGTGTGCAAGTCAAAGGAAGTTGGGAAAACAGATAAAAGGGTGTGTTCTAGACTTTACCAGTAGAGAACATGTAAGATTGAGCATAGCGGTTAAGTCTGGGGTCGGAGAGTTGTACAGAGAAAGGATGAGACTGTGTAGAAAGTCATGTCGCACGAGTCTTTCTCAATGGAGGAGGTATGCGACGTGAGAGTTCAGAAGAGAAAGTCCGTTGTAATAGCGATACTATAGAGAGAGTGACGCAACAATTCGACTGGAAGAAAGAGATTGGAGAGAGTTAGTAAGAGCGGGAGAGTTTATAAAATAAAAAGCCCTAGACTCCACCTTTTCGAGAAGAGCTGTATGTGTGGAACCACCCCAGATATGCGAGGCGTACTCCATACAGGGGCGAACAACACCCCTATACAGAGCAAGCAACTGGAGTGGAGTAAAAAAAACACGAAGGCGCCCTAGAACACCCAACCTCTTAGAAGCTTTTTTAGTGAGAGAAGTAATGTGATCTTCCAAAGAAAGATCACGAGAAAAAGAAACACCGAGAATATTTGAGAACAGATGAAGGTTTGAGTTGAGTGTTTTCGAAGAAGATGTCATAGTTGTGTAGAAGATTGTGTCGAGTAGAAAGTTGGAGGAATTGAATTTTTAAGACATCGAAAACAACCATGTTTTCTCTGCTCCAATTTGAAATACGAGAAAAATCAGAGGTCAGTTGCTCCAAGGCCACCCTTCTTGAATCTATCAACTGCTGTTGGGAGGGACGTCTTTCAAATTGAGAGGAGTAATGAAGGGTGGAGTCATCGGTAGAGATATATATATATATATATATATATATATATATATATATATATATATATATATATATATATATATATATATAATATATATATATATATATTATATATATATATATATATATATATATATATATATATATATATATATATATATATATATATATATATATATATATATATATATATATATATATATATATATATATATAATATATATATATTATATATATATATATATATATATATATATATATATATATATATATATATATATATATATATATATATATATATATATATATATATTTCCTTTGAAGGGGAAAAGACAGAGACCTACCAATTTCCACCAGAGTTGGGGAAATACAGAAAATCTATTCGTTAATGGCCGACATGTCCCGATACGCGTCCTTTAAAAGTGTATAAGTCAAAGGAAGTTGTTTATCTATTTAGTTGTAACGTTTACATGTTTTAATTAATGTAATTCAGATAATGTATTTTATTGCACCATTTGAATAAAGCATTCTAAAAACTTTTTTTTTCGGACTTCCTCGCCATTATCCAATATACTTTGTCGACTGTGTCTTGAGATTGGTTCTATTGAAATTTTTTTTGTTAGTTTAATAGATTTTTCTTACTGTTTTAATTAACAAAGTGTTATCTTTACATAGCGATTCAAGGTATGAACTCAAAGACCTTGACTAATTTAATGTTAATGCAGTTTATAATTGCATTAAGTTGTCGCTCTCTCGGGTAATTATTCTACGAAATAAAATATAAAAAATTAAAAAAAAAAAAAAAAAAAGATAATCGGGCTATGAGGATGCGCCTCGTTTATCATGTGTTCTATTTTTTAAAACGATAACTTTTTTTATAATTAAAACAGTTTTAGTAATTAGGAGAGTTTTATCGATTAGAAGGAATTCATACAAATCATCTCTCTAATTCTCTCTTTCTTTCTCTCCCTCCTTTTCTCTCTCTTTCTTTTCTCTGTCTATCTATCCATAATACAGTCCCCCTCCCTTTCTCTCTCTCTATTTATTTCGTAAATTCCATAACTCCTCAATAACTAGCATTACATAATTCCAAGTAAACATTAGTTGCAAAAATCAATTTGTATTTCGTTTCATGTGATTAATAATTGACTTTTGTAGAGCGATAAAGGTAATTTATATCTTATTTTTTATTCAGATATCGAATTTAAATAATGAATCTTTAATTAAATGATCGATCGTGGAAATTAAGAGAGAATTGGTATTGTAGAAACCTATATTGTGCATTCTGTTGAAATAGAAATGATCAAAATGCCGAGTTGGTGTGTTTGGTGTGTCAGCTTTATATATGGAAAGCTCGTGTAGAAATATTTCTGAGAATGGATGATGATACCTTACACATGATGATGAATTCGTGGAGTAAATAATAATCTAAAATGTATGGAAGAGAAAACCTATTATTTAAAAAAAAATAAAATAAAAAAATAACTAAAATAGAATTACTAAAAACTATGAAAAGTGTTAGGAGTAAAAATCATTAATTTTATATAGAATGAAAACGGCATTTGGGAGATGCGTTTTAAATTTTATCAAACTTATTCGAGTAAGGATTGTTAAACTTGCTTGTATAACGTAGAATTAGAGAGGGTTCGTGGTTATTACCTATCTAATTTTTTAATACGTAACTGATGGTATACCTGAAAAGAAAACACACACGAATTATACAGAACTTTGTATGACTTTGTTGTCTAAAGTTTTCTGAAAAGATATTGAGTTTTCAGAATGATATTTGAAGATAACTTAGGGAAATTATTTACATGAGAAAGAATTAGAAATTAAATAAAGAAATTATTTAAACTATATCAAAGTAACCTGAAAAAACGAAGAAGGATTAAATAGAGAGTAAAAACAAAGGACAAAAGTGGCAAAAAAGTAGATGATGAAGGAAATAAAAAGAATTTACAAATATAAATAATAATAACAAAGAGAAAAGAAAATAGGATTTTTGCATATGCTGTTTTGTTTAATTTG
>SEYY01011819.1:105000-110000 GCA_009176605.1 Armadillidium nasatum | reverse complement strand
ATATATATATATATATATATATATATATATATATATATATATATATATATATATATATATATATATATATATAGTTTAATATTTATTATAAACAGATAATAGCTGAGATGTGTTACAATAATGTATAATTTTAGAGAATCAATCTTGAATTTCTTTCATATGTAGATTTTATCTTTCGTAATAACAAGAGAACACACAAATCCAATCACAAGAAAATCGCAGTATATATATATATATATATATATATATATATATATATATATATATATATATATATATATATATATATATATATATATATATATATATATATATATATATATATATATATATATATATATATATATATATATATATATATATATATATATATATATATATATATATATATATATATATATATATATATATATATATATACTTCTGTAATCAGATACCTACAGCAATGGTTAGTCTCTTTAGACACTACGCAGGCGTTTTCCAATACGCACTCTGTTCTTTTAAGGGAGAGAGAGAGAGAGAGAGAGAGAGAGAGAGAGAGAGAGAGAGAGAGAGAGAGAGAGAGAGAGAGAGAGAGGGAGAGAGAGAGAGAGAGAGAGAGAGAGAGATAGAGATTAACTTCACACACTTCTCTCGCAACTCCTTTCACAAACGTACACTCTTTCTTTTATAGCAACTTTTAAAAAAGAATTCTGATATAATTAAAATTGAATAATTCGAAATCATAAAAAATTAATAAAGCACAAACATATTTTAACAAAAGAATATTTTTACTTTATAATAAATATATATAAAACTATTTTCTAAATAAGAAGTTTTAAATTTTATTATGAAAATATAAATAATAAATAAATAAATAAATAAATAAATAAATAAATAAATAAATAAATAATCTTAGGTATTATACCTAACCTTTGCTGTCTTTATCTATTATCTATCTATCGTTTTATTTACAAGTTTTCGGCAAAGAAAATACAAGCAAATAAACAAGCACCAATATACACATTCACACACATACACATACACCCTCTTTCTCTGTGACATATATATATATATATATATATATATATATATATATATATATATATATATATATATATAATATATATATATATATATATATATATATATATATATATATGTATATATATGTGTATGTGTATGTGCTTGTAATGTTTGTTTACGATGATAATCCTTTTAAGTAACCAAATATCAATCTGAAGCATTGGTTGCCAATCTTTGTTTTGGTTGTGAATTCCCTGAGTCAAAACTTTACCTATTATATTATTTAAAATATTTATCATATTATGGATCCTCGAATTAATATTTTTTTTATTGAGGACCCCCTCATAGCTTCTGTGGTTCCCTGAGGGTTCGTTTGGACCCCTCAAAGCTTCTGTGGTTCCTTAAGAGTCCATGTAGACCCTCTCATAGCTTCTGTGGTCCCCTAAGGGTCCATGTGGACCCTCTCATAATTCTGTGGTTCCTAAGGATCCATGTGTGGACCTCCTCATAGCTTCTATGGTTCCCTAAGGATCCATGTGGACCCTCTCATAGCTTTTATGGTCACCTACGGGTCCATGTGGACCCCCGCATAGCTTCTGAGGTTCCCTGATGGTCCATGTGGACCCCTCATAGCTTCTGTGGACCTCCTTCATAACTTCTGTGGTTCCCTAAGGGTCCATGTGGACCCCTTTATAGCTTCTGTGGTCCCCTTAGGGTCCATGTGGACCTCCTTATAGCTTCTGTGGTCCCCTAAGGGTCTATGTGAACCCCCTCATAGCTTCTGTGATCCTCTAAGTGTCCATGTGGACCTCCGTTGGGAAACGATGGTCTAAAGTCAAAATCACTGTAAACATTGAAAAAAAAAAATTTTAATTAAATGTTTGTGCAGAAATTGGGTAATGATATATTAAAAAATTAATTAATTCTAACCCTCGATTTCTCCTGATATTCTGCAGGAGTTCAGCATCGGCTAAAGCACCTTCTACAGTTACTTGTTTATCTTCGCTTTAATAATTCATGAAGTGTCTTTTTAAATGAACAGATAAATATTTTTGAAATTTTTATTTTTTTATTTTTTTATTTTTTATTTTTTATTTTTTATTTTTTTATTTTTTTATTTTTTATTTTTTTTAAATAAAAATTTCACATCTCACGGGCATTGCCTTATTCGAAGATAGGAACTTTTCTAGGTAGAATATATTTATATTCTTAAATCTAAATTCCTATACCTATATACCTATATCCCAAGCGGGATCGAACCAGCGCACTGAAACATAAGAGTCGTGTTCCAAAATTTTAAATTTGTTCTCAAATAACAGCTGAAAAACTCCTTTAATCAGAATAAATTTATATATTAAGGAAAAGAATGTTCAAAAGAAAGTATAAAGAATATATATATATATATATATATATATATATATATATATATATATATATATATATATATATATATATATATATATATATATATATATATATATATATATATATATATATATATATATATATATATATATATATATATATAATATATATAAATAATAAAAATAATAATAATAATAATAATAATAATAATAATAATAATAATAATAATAATAATAATAATAATAATAATAATAATAATAATAATAATAATAATAATAATTCATGATTTTTAATTGATAAAAAATAAAATTAATGTTAAAGAAAACTTTTTTTTTTCTTTTCTGTAATTTAATTTCGAATGATTTATTATTTATTTTAAGATACTTATCGGATTATAATAATTTTTAATTTTATTATAAAAAATTCTAATTTGCTATGATGATTATATTTTTACTAAATATATTCTTCTTCTACTACTACTACTACTAATAATAATAATATTAATGATAATAAAAATGATAATAGTAAAATTTTAAAAATAATAATAATATTAATAACAATAATGATAATAATGTTAATAATAATAATAATAATCATATAATAATATTAATAATAATAATAATAATAATAATAATAATAATAATAATAATAATAATAATAATAATAATAATAATAATATGGATTTAAACAATGTATATGTAATAAAACAATTTTGCATTATTTTAATTTGAAATAGAAGGAAGACTGCCACAGAGGATTAAGAAAGGGAAGATATATTTTTGATGGTTCTCTTCAGGATTTTATATATATATATATATATATATATATATATATATATATATATATATATATATATATATATATATATATATATATATATATATATATATATATTTATTTGTTAGTAAGCTCTTTTTGGTATGTATTCAACGCAAAGGCTTTGAGGTAGGTCAATAATTGTGTTTGTGTGTGTGTGTGTGTGTGTGTGTGGTGTGTGTGTGTGTGTGTGTTCTAGTGGGTGTGTGATAGTACAAGACATTTTTTGAAAAACGAATACTCCTCGAAATAAAAATTCCATAGAAAAAAAGTCTTTTTTAAAATTATATTCACTATTTGCTTAACTGTGGATTCAACTTACTTTTTTAAAGGTCTGAGTTTTGATATTTGTTATGCAGACGTATCTATGCACACACACATTTATATATCATAGATAGGAAAATATACATACGTTATAAAAGAGTGAAGGGCTGTTATGTTCTACTGAGTAAGCACTCCAAAACTTCTCTTTTTCCTTTTTGAGTACTTTTCAAGCCATTCTAATCATAGTTTTTTTTTATTAAAACTTTCTTTGCAAATATTTTGTTGTTTTAATCATAATCTTGAAAGACAGGAATTACAATTTCAGGAGCATATATATATATATTATATATATATATATATATATATATATATATATATATATATATATATATATATATATATATATATATATATATATATATATATATATATATATATATATATATATATATATATATATATATATATATATATATATATATATATATATATATATATATATATATATATATATATATATATATATATATATATATATATATATATATATATATATATATATATTAGAACACCGTTTAACAATCATTACACATAAGCATGAATATATGTGAATACTTTTATTATCAAATCCTCTAGCAGCACATAATATCAAGTTTTTCAATGGATTCATTCTTACGATATACTCCAAAAACTTATAATATTCATATTTTTGAATTTTAAATTGAACTATCAAAAAAAAAAAATAAATAAATAAAAAATGAAATAAAACAGAGCAAAATAAAATAATTTATTATTCCTATATACCAAAGCAACTTACACAATAAATTCGTATTAACATGTGCCGCAAAATTTTTGCACTATCGTATAAGCATGAATTGGCACCCACATATACCCACTTTTTTTTCAATTTTATCTTTACTCAGCTTTGATATATAATTTTTTCATTTTAAGTTTTCATTACTGGATACGGGTAGAGCTTTATTTAAAGAGGGGTGTCCTTGCCTCGTCATATTTCAATTATTCTTTAAAACTAGTACTCTAGCCTTGATTCTCACTTACCCTTGAAGAAAATCATCTGTAATTTACAACCGAATTTTCTATATATATATATATATATATATATATATATATATATATATATATATTATATATATATATATATATATATATATATATATATATATATATATATATATATATATATATATATATATATATATATATATATATATATATATATATATATATATATATAAATATATATATATATATATATATAATATAGATAGATAGATAAAAAGACAGATAGATACACATAAAGATAGATAGATAGATAGAAAGATGGGTAAATAGAAAGACAGATAGATTGATATATAGATACACATATAGATAGGTAAATAGTAAATAGAGAGACAGATATATAGACAAATAGATAGATAGACAGAAAGGTAAATAGAAAGACAGATAGATAAATAGAAAGGTAAATAAATAAATATAAAGAAGTAATAAAGGAGGAGACTCGAAGAGAGGTACTGGAATAGTGCCAACTC
>SEYY01011819.1:97500-100000 GCA_009176605.1 Armadillidium nasatum | reverse complement strand
TCTGGAAGCTCTTCTTTTATTTTTCTATTTAATGATTACTATTTTTTATCCTTCTTGATAAAATCTTCGACAACGTTTAATTGATTATCTTGCAATGCAACGAGTCTAACGTCTACAGCCTGCACACACATACATACACACACACATACACACACACACGCACTCACGCACTTACACACACACACACACACACACACACACATATATATATATATATATATATATATATATATATATATATATATATATATATATATATATATATATATATATATATATATATATATATATATATATATATATATATATATATATTATATATATATATATATATATATATATATATATATATATATATATATATATATATATATATATATATATATATATATATATATATATATATATATATATATATATATATATATATATATATATATATATATATATATATATATATATATATATATATATATATATATATATATATATATATGTTTGTGTGTTTGTTGGATATTTAATCTCAGGTGCAAATAGAAGATTTAATTAAATTTGGAATTCTTATTAAAGGGTTATTCTGAAACTTTCAGTCAGCATTTTTACATTTAACCTAATTTAACTTTAAGCAAACCTAGATTTACATTGGGTCCTAAAGTCGACAAGAGTAGCATAAAGGTAATCAAATGATTAATATAATTTTCCATTAGAATTCCGTTTAGCTTTCTAATATTAACACCGTGCGCAACCTTATCATATATATATATATATATATATATATATATATATATATATATATATATATATATATATATATATATATATATATATATATATATATATATATATATATATATATATATATATATATATATATATATATATATATATATATATATAATATATATATATATATATATATATATATATATATATATATATATATATATATATATATATATAATATATATATATATATATATATCCTCATTACATTTTGTGTGTGGGATTATTATTTAAACCCTGATTGTTATGATAAGATATGAAATTATAGGTTTTAATATATAATATCAGCCTTATAGGATTTTACTTATAAAAATTTTTGATCTATGAAAATAATTCTGAATTACATTTTTTATTTTATTTTTATTTTATTTTTTAAAAAATTTTTTTTTATTATTATTTTTTATATTTTTTTTCTTCTCCAAAGTTAAATACACTTTACCATCAAACTGCTGTAGAGAATATGTGTATTTATTCACCTTACAGTAAGTTATTTTTATGCTAGCGAATATATATATATATATATATTATAGAATATATATATATATATATATATATATATATATATAATATATATATATATATATATATATATATATATATATATATATATATATATATATATATATATATATATATATATATATATATATATATATATATATATATATATATATATATATATATATATATATATATATTATATATTTATTTATTTATTTATTTAATTTTTAGATTACCTCTGGTTTGCAAAGTCAAGATTCCTACTAATTTCCACCAGAGTTGGAGAAATACCGGAAATCTGGTCAAGTTATGGGCCGACATGTCCCGATACAAGGACGTTTGAAAGTGTGTAAGTCAAAAGAGAGTTGGGAAAGCAAAAATAATTACAAAAAGCGTCTCAGAACACCCAACCTCTTAGAAGTTTGTTTAGAGAGAGAAATAATGTTATCTTTTAAAGAAAGATCACGAGAAAAAGATATACCGAGAATATTAAGGGCAGACGGTTTGAGTTGTGTGTTTTCGAAGAAAATGTCATTATTGTATGGAATATTGTGTCGAATAGAGAGATAGAGGAATTGAGTTTTTGAGGCATTTAAAACGACCATATTTTCTCTGCCCCAATTTGAAATACGAGAAAGATCACAGATTTGTTGCTCCAAATGCGTCAATTAACTGCTGTTGGGAGGGCCGTCTCTCAAATTGAAAGAAGTAAGTAATGAAGGGTGTAATCATAGTCATAGGAGTGGATAGATGATGAAGTAATAGAGAGAATTTCATTAATGAAAAGTGGAAAAAGTGTTGGAGATAGGACAGATCCTCCAAGAACATCACTATAAGGATGAGCGGTGGCCGTCTATAACAGCTGTTATAGAACGCCCAGAAAGGAAATCAGAGAGTAGATCACTGAGAGAAGGAAATATTTAGAAAGAGGGAAGTTTAGAAATCAAAGCTTTATGCCAGACTCTATCGAAAGCTTTCGATTCATCCAGTGAGAGAGCAAAAGATTCACTCAAATGCCGAAAAGTGATGGACCAAGAGTCAGAGGGAAGGGAAAGAAGATCCAACAGTAGATCTTCATTACGTAAGTCTTACTGGCTATCAGAGATAATATTAGAAAGGCAAATAACCTCTAAAAAGATAGAAAAATGATCTTTTCTCAATGGAATATGGTTATGTGATTGACGCACTCAGAATTCGACAAGAGAAGTTTATTTTT
>SEYY01011819.1:72500-75000 GCA_009176605.1 Armadillidium nasatum | reverse complement strand
TCAGTCTAAGATAATGGAAAGATCAGTTGATTTTTTCTACTTCCATACTAATGATATGAGATCGGTTAAGAATATATTTGAAAAATTATTAAAGAGCAGAAGTTAAAAGGATAAGACGATTGGACAACAATTCAAAGGGTTAAGAGTTGTAACAGACTGAAAGAGAGAACACATCCAACAAGAGAGAAAGATTTAAACAGTTTACCAAGGCAGGGAACAAGCTCAGAAACACAAGGTTTGATAGACCACAGGGACCATTCGCAATGTTAGTGTTAAGTTCAGAAATATAATAACATCTTTATTAAAAAAATAATAATGCTAGGAATAAATGAGTTGGAAGAAAGGTAAAAGGAAGAACAGATCCGGTATCCTCTAGATGGGAATTAGAGGCAAATGTTATGAAGTAAGAATTCAACTATATCAGAAGGCAAGAACAGTAGCAATATTGCCGTAGGACGAAACAAAAGGAAGAATAAAGAGAAGAAGCAATTAGAGTTGACATTTCCTGCAAAATGTCAGTAACATTGTGAGAAGAGGAACCAGAAAAATTATTTCAATTTGTGACGGGAGAAGAGTTTTATTATCTCAAAGAATAGATTTTACTCGATTCTGGGATGGAATATAAGTTGCACGATTTAAAGAGTTTGAGGTTCTAGAGTTTGAAAAAAAATGACAGTAGGATGGAACAGGATATTTATTTTAAAAGCTCAACAAAAACCCAAGTTATCATTTTACACAGCTTTCAGAACAGAGTAATTATACTCCTTCTCCTCGAATAGGGCAATGCCCGTGGGATCTGAACTTTTTAATAATAATAATAATAATAATAATAATAATAATAATAATAATAATAATAATAATAATAATAATAATAATAATAATAATAATAATAATAATAATAATAATAAATTACGTCGCCAGTGGAACAGCTGTATTAATAGAGTGGATGGCAGTTCGGACACACATTATCTACATAATTATAATAAATTTAAAATTTGTGAAATGTAAGTCATTTAATTGGTCATCTGAAGTCGCTGGTAACGACTCACCATTCTTTGTCGTTTGAGTAAATTTTTGTCATGATTTCACTGCGCGAAATATTGTCTATTTTCGCACCTTTTCGTCTTTGCGTTTTTGCGTTTTCTTTTTTTTCATTTGAAATACGATTGTAATGGAAAAAGTTAATGACGCTTTGTCAAAATATTTTCAAATATAAAAAGATTGCGTGAAAGACAAGCAAGAGAGAGAGAGAGAGAGAGAGAGAGAGAGAGAGAGAGAGAGAGAGAGAGAGATGTAATCATTTTATATTATTTTCTTATTGTTCGAATTGTTGCACTATTTTCTTTTCATTTTTTTTTTTTTATGATTTTTGGTGAACTTGACCTAATCAAAAAAAGATTTTGTCAAAAATACTTCTTTTACGTGACTCAAGTAATTGATTTTTTTTCTTATTCACACAGACATACACGCATACACGCACACACATATGGAGCACATATACATAATATATATATATATATATATATATATATATATATATATATATATATATATATATATATATATATATATATATATATATATATATATATATATATATATATATATATATATATATATATATTATATATATATATATATATATATATATAAATTAGAAAGATAGAAAAATATTTCAGACTCTAATTTTATTTTTAATTTTAGAATTTTGTAGAACTTTTCTTAAGAAACATCCTAACTTATTTGAACTCTTTGCCTGAAATTGAATTAATATATTTTTTAAACTATTTTGAAGGGTAAATATAAAGCAAGAATAAGCATTATTTATATAATTATTATTAAAATAAGTAGTATTTGACATAAAAAAATAATTAACATCTCACAAAAATAATTAAAGTATTAAAAAAAAAAAAATTTAATTCCCAAGATAATTTTTTTTCCAAAATTTTGTATATTTTCCTCAACTCTTCTCTATCATTCATTTTATTCCTTAAATTTAAAATATAATTATTCTCTATTATTCTTATTCTTCTTTCCTAAAGTTTAAAATATTATTCTTTATGATTCACTTTTTTCTTTCTTCTTTAAATTTAAAATATCATTCTCTATCATTCATATTCTTCAATAAATTTAAAATATTATTATATCATTCATATTCTTCCTTAAATTTAAAATATTATTCTATATCATTCATGTTCATCTTTCTTCTTTAAAATTAAAATATTATTATATTATTCATAAAATTCTTATAAAATTTAAAATATATTATCATTCATCTTCAATATTTCTTCTTTAAAATTAAAATATTATTATATCATTCATATTCTTCTTTAAATTTAAAATATTATTCTATATCATTCATGTTCATCTTTCTGCTTTAAAATTAAAATATTATTCTATCATTCACCTTTTCTTTAAATTTAAAATATTATTCTTTATTATTAATTTTCTTATTTAAATTTAAAATATTATTCTTTATTATTAATTTCCTTATTTAAAT
>SEYY01011819.1:60000-62500 GCA_009176605.1 Armadillidium nasatum | reverse complement strand
AATAATAATAATAATAATAATAACAACAACAAAAACAAAAATAAAAATAAAATTTTTTTAATAAAATAATAATAATAATAATAATAATAATAATAATAATAATAATAATAATAATAATAATAATAATAATAATAATAATAATAATAATAATAATAATAATAATAATAGGATGTAAAATGATAATTCGTCAGATTCTCATTTTTATGTGAGATGCGTAATAATGTTAGCGCATCGTTTTCTTTTCAAACTCAGTTTTTGAACACCCAAAAATGAGGAAGATTTATTGCGCGTTTTATTTCGACACGAAAACACCAAATTACATATGCTAATTGATTTCGGCACACACACGGAGTTGGTCACATGTTTGCCGCCTCTCTTTTGCTATATATATATAATATATATATATATATATATATATATATATATATATATATATATATATATATATATATATATATATATATATATATATATATATATATATATATATATATATATATATATTTGCACATCACCACCGCTCACGGGCAGAGCCCTACTCAAGGAGGTGGTGTCAAAACAATAAGAGAAGGAAAAACCCTACAAGTCCCACCTCTATATATATATATATATATATATATATATATATATATATATATATATATATATATATATATATATATATATATATATATATATATATATTATATATATATATATATATATATATATATAGTACTGAAGTTTAAAGTTTATTTACACATGTTGTGTATGTTGTGAATGTAGCAGACTTTTTGGGGATGAGAGTGTAAAGCAATTTAAAAGAAAATATGGATATTTCTAGGCCCAAGTGAAAATTCTTTGCCGGAAAGAAAATATGACATAAGCAGCTACTCGTATTATAAAGTAAAGAACATTAGGCAATATTGATACCTTGTAGAGGAATAAAAAACCAGAGTAAATAAATAGGATAGTAATAATGCATTTTTAAATTATCTTCACTGTTAAAAAGGTAAGTATGTCGTTTACCGTGGCTCAAAAGGTAGGGTGATTGACCCACGTGTTTGAGGGCGCAGGTTCGATCCCACTTTGGGATCCTAGGTATATACTACATGGAAAAGGTCATTTCCTTGAATAGGGCAATGCCCGTGAGATGTGATCTCTTTAGAACTATTCCAAATATTTTTGAGATTCTCTTCTTAGTGAACTTCCTTGAAAACATCACAGGACTTTTTTTCTGGAGTAAGTTTCAAGGAGGTTAGAGGTCCCAAAGAAATCCGTTCATTTCGTGGTTCAGATCAACTACTGGCTTTATTTAGAAGTGTTGTTCGTACCTTTGAGAGTTTATAACATAAATACGAAATAAGATTTACCAACACGCTTCTTTCTTATCAGTGGAGAGGCAAGAAATTTTTAGCATGTTAATTTTTCTACTCTATCTCTCGCCAATCTCTTTCTTACCCCGAATTGCTGCACCAGTTTTCTTAAAATATTGCTATTACGATATACAATCTTCTGACCTTCTGCATGCCTTCTCAGCTGTCAAACTCTCTAAAGCTATAGCTGATTGATTTGATATTTTTTTCATGTAGTACATTGTTTAATAAGGCATTTAACATTATTGTTTACTTTGTTTCTCTTTTGCACATACTATAAGACGTTCTCCAATATTTTCATGAAATTTGTATTACAATAGACTTTGATGATTGGCCTGATTTGAGTTTTCATTTCTGGTTTTTCTTCCTCTTTTCTATCTAGGCAACAAACATACACATATACCCACACTTTAATATATATATATATATATATATATATATTATATATATATATATATATATATATATATATATATATATATATATATATATATATATATATATAAATATAAATATAAATTGCTTTCCTTAAAATATAATAGAAGCTTGTTAACCTAATATTATAATAGTGATGTAAAATAATTTCCATCACTAATACCCACAGTAATAAATCTTCATAAAGTATCTTAGACCAACAATTAAAGTACCATTAATTATCACGTAATATCTCTTAAGCCTTGCAATTTTGCACTTAAATAGCGCCTAAGACTGTCTTATTAATAAATGGTTAAATCTCATCTTCTGGATCTCTTTTAATCATATTAGCACTTGGTTACCTTACAATTAAATTATTATACCTGTGAATATGGAAGTCATATTTAATACACCGATTAATTTGTAGTTAAACTTAATAATTTACTGAGACATATATATATATATATATATATATATATATATATATATATATATATATATATATATATATATATATATATATATATATATATATATATATATATATATATATATATATATATATATATATATATATATATATATATATATATATATATATATATATATATATATATATATATATATATATATATATATATATATATATATATATATATATATATATATATATTATATATATATATATATATATATATATATATATATATATATATATATATATATATATA
>SEYY01011819.1:32500-42500 GCA_009176605.1 Armadillidium nasatum | reverse complement strand
GGGATATAAATCAAACACTAGGCATTTTTTAAAACTTTTAAATCCATCACTTTATATTGTGAAACTTTTTTAGTCTGTGAAATCCTCCTATAAAATCTTCTTATTCAGTACCTGATTCCATCTCTTAAAAGTCTTCACTAAGATCACTGTCTTGCGCGAAGAAATGTTTTTTGCGCTTTGATGACGCAGACTGGAAGGACTTGAGGTACTACTACTTTGAATTGCCTTGGTATTATTATTGCTCCATCCAAGGGGTCTTCGTAGAGAATAGAAAGCATAACTGAAGTAATTTTCCTTGGTATGGAAGCATTCATCCTATTTGGCTTAAATTTAACTGAGATTAATAAACTCTGGCGTAATTCTGGTTTTTCTCACGCAATTCGTCAACAATTTTATTATTTAATTAGAAAAGTTCACATCTCACGGGCATTGCCCTATCTAGGAGAGGAACTTTTCTAGGTAGTTTCTATATAGAATCGAGAATCGATCAGGAGCCGTCAAGCACGTTAGTCAGTCGCTCTATCGTTATGCCTCTATTATCATGGTTCTTTTATTTCAGTTCACAATGGTTCAAAATAAATCCTACTCACACATTTTCTTCGTTGAAAACAATAATCTATCCTCAACCTATATATATATATATATATATATATATATATATATATATATATATATATATATATATATATATATATATATATATATATATATATATATATATATATATATATATATATATATATATATATATATATATATATATATATATATATATATATATATATATATATATATATATAATATATACTATATATATATATATATATATATATATATATATATATATATATATATATATATATATATATATATATATATATATATATATATATATATATATATATATATATATATATATATATATATATATATATATATATATATATATATATATATATATATATATATATATATATATATATATATATATATATATATATATATATATATATATATATATATATATATATATATATATATATATATATATATATATATAAAGATTGAGAAACTGAGAGTGAATGCAATTGTTATATAATAATGCAAAACAGTTTGTGTATACGATCACAAGTAAAGTACTCGCGTTTATTTATCAGTTCGCATGCTTAGCATCATTTTATGCAAATTTTTATTCATTAATCTGTCTTCTGTATTTAGTATGATACAAATAAATAAAAAATTCCTCGCCGCTTTATACGTTTCCAAAAACAAAAACAAAAACAAAAACAAAAAAAATTTGATCTCGGAATCCCAAAATCAAGTTGCGGTTCAAGAAGGGAAATAAATATTAAAGTTAATGATATTAAAATTAAAGAAAAAAAAACTTGGAGGATATTAAATATTTTAAAGGATAATTATAACTTAAGGATATATCAATAAAAAAAATAATAATTTTAATTACATATTATCTGAGCGATTTCTACCTGTTATATTACGAAACGCCACCTAAACCAAATAGCGTTCTGGTTAAAGACCACACCGCAGACGAAGAGAATAAAACATCTTTCATATACAGACAAAATTCGAAGCTCTAACGCCACTAAACTCGCAAATTGAATTTAATAGAAAGGAAATAAGATAGAAATTAATAACGCCACGGAGACTCCTTCCGCTATTTATGAGAAGGAAATAACTAATCTTAGAGTAATTGGCGAACGATTTTTTAAAAACATTCTCCATCGCATTTTCTCGCTCGTTATTATTATTCTCCGTCGTCTGGAGAGGAGGAGCAGCGACGAGATCGCAAAATGCCTCTTTTCAATTTCAGCTGACGAGCTTCTGTGTGTATATAAATAAGGTATTTATTAGATAAAGAGTTTGGCTTTTTTGACCTTTAGAACATGTATTCTTTGCCTATTGGAACGAAAACGTATTTAAAATCTTATAATAAATTTATATTATAATCATTGTGTGTGTAGAAAATTTGTTGACCTATATATATATATATATATATATATATATATATATATATATATATATATATATATATATATATATATATATATATATATATATATATATATATATATATATATATATATATATATATATATATATATATATATATATATATCACTTTGTGGCAAACGGTAGACGTTTACATTGTTTCCACCAGAGTTGGGGAAATACCAATTCTCTAACTAGATTAATAGACGAAATGACCTGGTACAAGGCGTTTTAAAGTGTGCAAGTTAAGTGAGAAAAATAGAAGAAGGAAAAATGTTTCGGAGCTTTCCAATTGATTGCATGTGAGAATGTGCAGTACGATTAAGTCTGTGGTCAAAAAGGGGTCAAAGATGAGTCAAAGAGTTAGATTGAGAAAGGAAGAGACTGTTTGGAAAAGCCAGTCGAGCTAACTCTTCTTAAAGGAGGAAATATCCTTCTAGAGAGTTTGGAAGAGCAATGACCATTGTGAAACAAATACATGAGTACAATCGTGCAACAATTTGATGGCCAGAAAGAATCTGGAAAGAGGCAGTGAGAGCAATAGAGTTTACATGTCGGAAAGCAGTAGACTATAATTGTAAGGAAAAGCCTGTATATTGAAAACACCTATATATATATATATATATATATATATATATATATATATATATATATATATATATATATATATATATATATATATATATATATATATATATATATATATATATATATATATATATATATATATATATATATATATATATATATATATATATATATATATATATATATATATATATATATATATATATATATATATATATATATATATATATATATATATATATATATATATATATAATGGCGAATAAAGCCCCTATGCAGAACTGAGGTACTGCAGTGAAAAAAGTTTTGAAGGACGTCACTGCATACATAAACACAGCAACCATCTTTAATTGAAATTTGAGAATAGAGACAGTAAAAGGAAAGAGAGTAGAGTTTGCTATTTGAACACTCAAACATCTCAGTTTAAATTATGAATTAGAAGTTATGTCTAGAAGAAGAAAGGCAATATTCAAAATTGTTTAAATTAGAATAAAGATTGCGAAAATTGGCGAAATTAATGAATAGTATTAGAGCTCACCAGCTGTAACTTGAGAATTAGATTAAAGTAAATAGCGATAGTGAACTTTGAAATCAACAAAGAAGCTGATTTTAGAAAAATGACTGGAGAATGTGGTCTCTTTTGGATTAATGTAATTGAAGAACTTAATATAGTTAGTTGAGTTAGTAGACTAAATATTCAGAAATGATGAGTTTGTCGAAGATCGGCATAAGTCGTATGGTTGAAAATATAAGTCACGAAAACACCAATAACGTTGCACAATTTGTACATCAAACACCATAGTAAGAAGGGACAAAGTAAGGTTTGTTATCGAAGAACCTAAACGCCCGAGTTTGTATTAAATGTAAAAGATGAGGCCAAGAGGAGTAAAGGTGATATTCAATGAAGTTTAAATTATAATTAGGATCTAAAATGTTGCATACCAGTGCTTTAGAATAGAATAACATTAAAGAATAATGCTGCAGAAGTTAATTAAGGAAGAAGACCATGTACCAGTACAAGTCGACAATTCCATTTCAGAACCAACTCTAAAACAGGAAGTCGTCATTTCCCAGGTGGTAGTAGAGGAGGGAGAGGGGGGAGAGGAGGGAGAGGAGGGAGAGGAGGGAGAGGAGTAAAAAAGGGGCTAAGTTTGGAACTTGTCATTCTTGACTTTTCCAAGGCTACGATAATTTGCTTCATTTTATAGGAAAAAAAAAGTTGTAAAAAGAGTGAATGCATTATGGAAAAAAGAAGTGGATACTGATCAAACCTTGTAGACACCCTTTTATAGGATGGATATGAAAATGAAGCTCAAGAGAGAAAATACATTGTGTATCAAATTTTAGCAGGAGAGTGTTATCAAGCACCCTATATACCAAACAGTGATTAATTTCTTCTTTTCGAACAGCGCCCACGCCCAGCCCCGGAAACACTTGAATATATATATATATATATATATATATATATATATATATATATATATTATATATATATATATATATATATATATATATATATATATATATATATATATATATATATATATATATATAATATATTTTAATTTTCAAGCTCAAATGGAGGAATGTTTTCTGGAAAAAAAATTAAAAAATAAAAAAAAAAAAAAATTTTTTATTTTTTTTTTTTTTTTTTTAATTTTAATTTTTATATTTAAGTAAACTCCATGTAGCCCCTATATTTTGAGTGTAAGGTGCAGTTTGAGGATCCACAAAATTTTTACTGGGGTTCAAAAGTAAGATGTTCAAAAAAATTGTTTTTTAAGCCATTTTTTGGGCTAAAAAACTTAAACTGGGTATTATACCCAGGGTATATCTACGGGGGGCTCTGCCCCCCGTACCCCCCGACCCGTGAGTGATGATGATATTGTCGACTACTTTTCCATTTCTAAGATATGGGGTATTTTCCATTTTTTTTTCTTTTTTTTTTTTTTTTTTTTTTTTTTTTATATTATATATATTTATATATATATATATATATATATATATATATATATATATAATATAATAAATATATAATATATAAATATATAATTATATATATATAATTATTCATATATATAATTATATAATTATATAATTTGAAATGTCTATAATTATACCGTTGAGTATGTCTATAATTCCATATATGTCTATAATTACAGAGGGATTTGTAAATATAGCAAAGTGGAACTTAACAAGGAAGGTGAAAATTAATTTTCTAATCGTATTTTTGTTACAACTTATATAAAAGAATGTGAGACATGGTATTAATTACAAAGATGAGAAAACGGACTTAAGTATTCAAGATGAAAAATTTGAAAGATGTTTTTGTGATGAAGAGAAGAAATAAGATCAGAAATTTAAGGATTTGGGAAATATGGTGTTAGAAGAAAATCTGTTGGAAAAAAAAGCAGACCAAAGGGTACTGAGATGGTATAGGGATGATATGGGTATGAGCACATGCCCATACCATCTCAGACATAGGATTCTTAAACTGTATGAAAATGTACTAATAATTGATGATAATTTATCAGCTAAAAAGATTTTGATGTCAGGGTGGTAAGTAATGGTGAAAAAAACGCACTCAAATGTGGATGACTTCATGAAGTTAAGATCCTATTAATAGAAAAATATATAAATATAGATGATGGCAAAATAATGACACAATAAAAAGAGCATTCGGACATTATAATAAATAGTAAAACCATGTACAGTACAATACATTTAATTAACGATTTCTGATATGCAAATGACGACACCCTGAAGTTATGTGGAAAAAGGTGAAGAGCAAAAGAAATATATATATATATATATATATATATATATATATATATATATATATATATATATATATATATATATATATATATATATATATATATATATATATATATATATATATATATATATGTATGTATAAATATATATATAAACATATCATCGTCCGGACGTATCGTTATTCAATTAAGTATGCATATCCCAATAATTTCCACAACGTCAGAGACTGTAAATTTGGTTTTAACTTTAGCTGTTATCTGGAACCCCAAGAAGAATGGGTATCCCAAATACAAGCAGATTCGCTGTAGGAAGTTGGTATGGGTGTGTGCAGTTTTATTGTATAATCAAGATGTAATTAATTTATATTACGAAGCAAGGCATTATAAATTTGTTTAATTTCTAAGGTTTCATCTCTTTTAATTCTTGTGAATTTGCAATGCTGTATAAAGCTAACAATCCTATTGTTGAAAACGAAAATAAACTACAAATTTTCCCATTTTCAGGGGAACCTTAACGAATTGGGACATTATAATTTATTACTAGACTCACATTAAGATAACCATATATATATATATATATATATATATATATATATATATATATATATATATATATATATATATATATATATATATATATATATATATATATATATATATATATATATATATATATATAACAAAAGAATTGTATATTTTAGGAGGGGAACTCTCTAGACAGTTGCTTTCTAATCCAGCATGACTGATTGAGCCCAGAATTTCTACCTTAAGAATCGAAATTCTTTATTGTTTAGGCCACAGTAACGATATATATATATATATATATATATATATATATATATATATATATATATATATATATATATATATATATATATATATATATATATATATATATATATATATATATATATATATATATATATATATATATATATATATATATATATATATATATATATATATATATATATATATATATATATATATATATATATATATATATATATATATATATATATATCGGTATTCTGTTATGGGTTTGCCTGCAGACAATCGATTCACCAATTAATAAATATGTATTTTTTTAATTCTTTTTTGGCGAATATGATTTAACGGGTTATTTTGTTCTTTTTTTTTTTATTGAGGATTTATAGACACTGAGAGAAATGCTAAAATAAAATTTTTCTTTGAACAGAATAACTGCTTAAAAGATTTCGGAAATATTGCATTTACATTGGTGTATTAATGTGCATATATAATATTCAAAATCCTTCATGACGTTTATTATTCTACTAATATGTTTCAGCAGCCCACTCCGTGTATAAACAACAAAAATGTTCTGTTCTTAAAAATTCTAGATCCTTCTTTTAAATTTCTGAGTAAGTTTTTTAATTTTTTATTTTTTATTTTTATTTATTTATTTATTTATTTATTTTACAGACAAGGTTTTTTAAATATTAAAAACGAAATTAAAAGCTATTGAAAATGACCAAGTGCAACGGCTTGCATTTGATTGACAGTCACTTAAAAAAACTTCAAAATCAATGAGATTTTATGCACGTTATATATATATATATATATATATATATATATATATATATATATATATATATATATATATATATATATATATATATATATATATATATATATATATATATATATATGTGTATGTGTGTGTGTGTGTGTGTTTGTGTGTGTGTGCGTATGTATCTATAAGATCCCCATTTGGGTTCATTGAAACTCCAGGACTAAAGTATTCAACCTCTCGTCCGTTTTCCTTATCACATATTATAAAGCTTTATGTTATATTAAGGAGAAAATCTAATAATAAGAAAGGTACAGATAAATTACAGTTAAAATAATAATTAATAAAAATAATTTTGCCTTTAAATTTGAAACAAATACAATAATAGAAAGAAAGACTCTTCCATGGAAACCTTTTATTTTTCTATCCTGAAAACCTTGTAAAAATTTATATTTAAAAATTTAAATTTTTTTTAATTTTTTTTTTTTTTATTTTTTTTTTTTTTATTATGTAATATGCTATATATATATATATATATATATATATATATATATATATATATATATATATATATATATATATATATATATATATATATATATATATATATATATATATATATATATATATATATATATATATATATATATATATATATATATATATATATATATATAAAGTGTATTTGTCTATGGTTTTACATTAAAATTCTATTAGAGAAATAATGAAATAAATGAAGTAAAATATAAATACTTAGCAAATAAATTAGACTTCCTGCAAAAAAATTACCCACGACAAACCCAAAACACGAAAGAGATCTTCAAGATCTTCATGATGTAGCGAATCCGAGGTTTATTTTGACAGCATCTTCTTCACTAATCTTCGTAACGAATTATTTTCCGATTTTTGAATTAATTTAGTCATGCAAGATTTTTAAACTCTTTCTAAAATGTAGAATTTTTTTTTTTAAATTACTTTCTCTCTCTCTCTCTCTCTCTCTCTCTCTCTATATATATATATATATATATATATATATATATATATATATATATATATATATATATATATATATATATATATATATATAATATATATATATATATACACTCTAAATCATTCTAATTCAAAATAAATAACGCATAGCAGAGGTGATTCTCTGTAGCCTCGACGCGTACATTTAATTTTCTTTCCTTTCGACTAAACCTAACAAACTTTGGCTTAACTCTGCTTGTTCTCTTGCTACCCTTAGCAGGGATGCTGCTTTCCAGAATTATCGTCTTCTTCAAATCCAGAAACTGATGCTACTTAAATTTCATCTCGGAATCGTGCAAAATCTTTTCTCTGTAGCGCTAAAAAGTTTTTTTTATTTGGATAATGCAATGATCTTTTCTTTTTTGTCTTTCTCACGCCCATTCAGGCATATGGCAGAAAATGTCAACTTCAACTTTGCTTCTTCATCTTCCCCTCTTCTGGTATCTTCAACGGCACAACAATCGTTTTATTTTCTGAAGAAGCTGAAATCTTTGCTCAAACCTTTGTTTCTAATTCCACTAAAGACGATTCCAGATTTTCCAACTCATTTATTTCAAACATTATAATTTTTCATAAAGTAATTATTTCTGTTCTCACTGAGCTTAATACTGATGGCATCCCTCCTGTGATTCTCAAAACTTATGCTTCTGAGCATGCACTCTACTTTGGTAAGTTTCATATATTTTTCTACTTTTACCTTCCCTTCTTGATAGAAACGTGAGCTCATTCAACTTGTACAAAAAAATAAATAAATAAATAAATAAATAAATAATAAAAAAAACCCTCTCAACGTTCTAACCATCGTTCTATCGTTTTAACATCTATTCTTTCTAAAGCTTTCGATGTTTTTCGATGCAACTTAACAGGAAAATTTGGGAACATCTCATTTCTTATTATCTTATCTCTGATCACCAGTACGGCTTTCGTAAGGATCGCTCAGCTATCCATCTTCTTTTTTATCTTTCTGATTCTTAATCCTCTAGTCTCCAGCATTTCGGTGACTCTTTTCTGAGGCTCTAGACAAATCGAAATCCTTCGATAGAGTCTAGCACAATGCTTATATTTCTAAGCCTCCCTCTTTCGGAATCTTTTCCTTCTCTCTGTGGTCTTCTCACTGATTTCCATTTCGATCGTTCTATAGCTGCCTTTGTAGACAGTCTTCGTTCATCCTTTAAATATATAAGTATTTGTGTTCCTCTTCTTTCTATTCTTTCTCCAATTCTTTTTCTATCTTCCATTAATGACTTTCTCTCAATTACTAAAATTCCTCTCCACTCTTATGCTGACGACTCTACCCTTCCCTACACCTTTTATTTTGAAAGACGTCTCACTCAGAAATAATTAAATGACGCTAGTAGGATGGAGTTGGATCAATTAATCTCGGAACTGTTTAGAATTTATAAATGGGCAAATTTCTGAATGACTCAAAAACCTGTTCCTTCATTTATCTGTTCAACGTAATACTGCCCACAGCTATAACTTCTTCTTCAAAAACTCACAATTGAAACCCTCGACTCTCTTTAATATTTTTAGTGCTTCACTTTTTAGTGACATTTCTTTTCAAGATTTCTCTTTCTGACCAATCATCTAAGAGGTTGGGCATTCTGAGGCACTTTCAAAATTTCTTTCACGTCACACCAGTAGCTTGCTTATAAGGGTGTCATCCTCTACTGTATGGGAATGCCTTGCACATCTAGGGTGGTTCAACTCACATAGTTCATTTCTCTATGATAATTTGGAGTTCTAAGGCCTTACATCTTCTCAAAACTTTTCCCTCTTACAAACTCTCTCCTGTCTTCCTGCCCGTCAAACTGTTATATTACTTTTCTATACAATTGGTATTACAACGGATATTGTTCCTTTGGACTCTCTAGTCTCATACTTTTTCCACTGAAAATGGTTCAAGTTACAGTCCTTTCTACACAGTTTCACCCTTTCTCTATCCAACTTTCTGTCCCTATATTTAACCTCTATGATTAATATTACATGAACTCCACTGGTAAAATTGGGAAAATTCCTTTGATCTATTTTCCCCAAGTTATTTTGACTTATACACTTTCAAACA
>SEYY01011819.1:20000-25000 GCA_009176605.1 Armadillidium nasatum | reverse complement strand
TCAAACAAAATTTTTGATTTGTTTCTTGTCATTAAAATATTATATATATATATATATATATATATATATATATATATATATATATATATATATATATATATATATTATATATATAATATATATATATATATATATATAAATATATATATATATATATATATATATATATATATATATATATATATATATATATATATATATATATATATATATATATATATATATATATATATATAAATATTACCACCGCTCACGGGCCAAGCCCTTTTCAAGGGGGTGGGGCAAAAATAAAAAATAAAAGAGAAACCCACCCGTCCCAACTAACGCAAATCCCTTAGGAGGGCGCAGACAGAAACCTTAAAGAGAGGAAGATTAAATACAGGAGGAAAGAAGGATGATGGCAGAGAGTTCCACAGAACAGAATTGACTGGAAAGAAGGAGGCACCACAACGGACAAGCCTGGGGCTTCACCATATACACTCAAAATTCATGCGAAAGCATGGCTCCCCTTGTGCTATGAAGGCGACCCAATGGTGATGGAGTTCGAAAAGTCATTTCCCACGAGCACCTGTTTTTGTTTATTAATTAATTATTTGACTTTCTTTCTAAGTTTAGGAATAATAAAACATAATATGAAAATAAATTATAAAATAAATCCAGTTCTATTTAGCCTTTGACCAGAAAATATTGTATATGTCGACACAGGTGAACCAAAATGAGAATTATATTCACGAATATAAGACTATCTACGAATTATATTCACGAATAGAAGATTATATTCATGAATTATATTCACTAATAAAAGAAATATTCACTAATTATATTCACAAATATAAGGCTATATTCACGAATATGACTATATTCACGAATATAAGACTATATTTGTGAATTATATTCATGAATATAAGATTATATTCACGAATATAAGACTATATTCACGTTATCATGAGTAAAAAGGGTTCCTGCAGATTATTTCTACCCATGTATGATTGCAGATTTTTAAAGAAAATATCTGAAGTTAACACCACATTTTTAGTCTCAAAAATTTTTTTTTGAAAACATTTTTTCTTTTTCTCTGGATGTCGATGAAATGGTCAGACATTTCATTCTTAGAAAATGGATGAAATTTTGAAAATTAAAAAAAAAAAAAGAAATTTGAAAATTTACGAATGTTTTATTTTCCTTATTTTCTACTAATGTTATTATTTTTTTTTAATTACTGTGAAATATAAGCGACAGTGAGAGAGAGAGAGAGAGAGAGAGAGAGAGAGAGAGAGAGAGAGAGAGAGAGAGAGAGAGAGAGAGAGAGAGAAGAGAGAGATAGAGAGAGAGAGAGATACATTTGCTCAGAAGAATCACAAATAATGAAAGGTATTTCTTAAAATATTTATCATATATAATTTATTTATTATTTTTATTTATTTATAATTTTATTAAAAGATTCGTTAGTCAATTTATTAATTAAAAGAAAAACTCACTTCAGTCTTCAGTCAATTACAGTAAATATCAAAAACATATTTTACAATAATCTTCTTCTTTTCATTCACTAAAATATGCACATACACATACATACATACTCACATGCTCATTTATGCACACAAATACACACACTCATATATATATATATATATATATATATATATATATATATATATAATATATATATATATATATATATATATATATATATAATATATATGAGTGGGCTGCAGATGAGGTATTGAAACGAAGACTGAAAGAAGGTCAAAGGTTTCATTCAATGAACATGTAAAATTATTTTTCTAAATAATCTCCTCAAACATGAATACATTTCAGCAAACGTTGAACCCAAGTCTCTAAAGCGATTGAAAGGAGTCTTGATCTGTTTTCCAGAACCAGTCTGCCACTACTTACTTCACCTTATCATCTGAACCAAATCTCACGTCTCTGAGACTTTTCTTCAACTTTGGGAATAAATGAAAATCTCTTGGGGCCAGGTCAGGACTGTAGGGTGGACGATCAATTACCTCGAAGTTCAAGCGTTGAAGCTTCTGAAGCGTCTGAGAACTGCAATGTTGTCGAGCATTGTCATGGGTACAGGAGGAAAACGGTACTGTTCTGTTTTATTCGACGGATGCTTTTCTTCAGTTTCTGGAGAGTTTCACAATAACGATCGGAGTTTACGGTCGTACCCTTCGGTAGATATTCTCAATGGACAATGCTTTCCACATCCCAGAATACTATCAGCATGAGTTTACCAGCTTTCGTACGCCAGAAGAGCTTGGGTATTGTTTCCTCATGTTTTGTCAACTGTCTTAGCATCCAACGAGCTTAAATTTTTCCATACTTTAGCTCCGCAATTATTGCTTGAAAACGCTCTTTCGAAACTGCAAACATGGAAGCAATTTCCGATTGTTTAATTCATCGATTTCCCCGAATAATATCATCAACGCGAGCATGATTTTGGTCAGTGATCACTGTAATGGGGCGGCCACTTTTCGGAGCATCGTGAATCGACATTTCACCTTTATTTGAAAGAGTTGGCTTATGGACCCATCGACGTACATTGCTAAAATCCATAGTTTTCCATCCATACATCTCAAACAAACGATGATGAATTTCAGCCGCATCCTGTACACTTTCGGCATGCGAAAATTCAATCACTGCACGTTGTTTCAACAAAATATCTATATTAGCTTCCATTTTTCTATCACTGCACAACAATGAAACCAAATAACTGTACCGTTTGCGTTTCAAATCTATTCTACAACCTTCAATTTTTCTCACGCAGGTCTGAACATGTTTATATGTTTCCATTGCTTAGCAACTCATCAACAGGCGTTATTTTTCAGCCAGGCCTCGTATATATATATATATATATATATATATAATATATATATATATATATATATATATATATATATATATATATATATATATATATATATATATATATATATATATATATATATATATATATATATATATATATATATATATATATATATATATATATATATATATATATATATATATATATATATATATATATATATATATATATATATATATATATATATATATATATATATATATATATATATATATATATATATATATTGCGTAAATCTGTTTAAAATTGCAAATTTATTAATAACTAGTAAAAAAAGAATCTTAAACTTATCTAAAACCCCACCATGAATAAGTAAATAGTGAATTATAGTACTGTATAACATTTATTCGATAGCAACACAAAATATGGCTTTTCCAGACCTTAAATATACTATTTTCGGTTGGTGGGCCAAGTCTCTCAACATGAAGAATTTTATGACACTTGAACCGCCACTCACAAAACAGCTTGTATTAATAAATTCCGTTTTTATTATTGTAAAATTATTGTTTCCACTTTTTTATGGGTCTACGAACAAACTGCTGAAGCCTACGATTATTGTTAAACACTCCGAAAGCGGTTATTCTTATTGAATGAAGAAAAGGTTAAAAAGATGTTAATAGATGCGAGTCAAATCTCAGAGTTTCCTCCCACCTTTCTTTCTTTATTCTTCTTGTTCTTCAGTTCTTCTTCATCTATTTCTTTTCTTGTTCTTGTTCTTCTTGTTCTTCTTCTTCTTCCTTGTTGTTGTTGTTGTTGTTGTTGTTGTTGTTGTTGTTGTCTTCTTCTTCTTCTTCTTCTTCTTCTTCTTCTTCTTCTTCTTCTTCTTCTTCTTCTTCTTCTTCTTCTTCTTCTTCTTCTTCTTCTTCTTCTTCTTCTTCTTACCTTTTTAGTCTTGTTCTTATCTTTTTCCTTGTTCTTATTCTTTTTTCTTCTTCTTCTTCTTTTTCCTTTCCTTCTACTTCTTCTTTTTCTTCTTCGTACTCTTGTTCTTGTTCTTTATTGTTTCTTCTTCTTCTTTTCCTTCTTGTACTTGTTCTTCTTTTTCTCCTTTTTTTAGGAATTTTAGGCTTAGAAATTGGTAAGTATAAATGTTTATTGGAAATGACTGTTGTCGGTGATTTAGAAGAGAACATTTATTCTATTGAATATTATTTATTATAGATAAATTAAAGGTGCTTCAACTAAAGGGTTGAAGAACATTCTTAGAATTATTATATATATATATATATATATATATATATATATATATATATATATATATATATATATATATATTATATATATATATATATATATATATATATATATTATATAATATATTTAGAGTTATATATACATTTTATAGGGGGAGGACGTAGCGCCATCTGAAGCGATGCAAGTACCCCCTATTGGGTATAACCCGCTGAGTGATAGGATGAGCTAGACTATTCCGTTGCCCTTTGGTTCGTTACTTTTCGCGCTTCACATTCTCAGAGGGTCTCTAGTGTACCCTCGCCTCATATTAGAGTATTTATGCTACCACTACCTCTCCATCCCATTCGTTCACGTGTTCCCACAAATTTACAAGCGCTTACTCATACATTACCTTTATATAGCAAAACAAAAAGGGCAAAATTTAAAGCAGTCTCGGAGATGCTTCGAGGGGCGGCATCCAAAGAATGCCCATCATCTACCCCTCACCCCATCATCACTTGAGAATTGGCTGCCTCTGATGATGGGGATGGTGCCGCTAGGTTTTCCCCTTTGCACGGTCTTTTTTCATTAATTTCTGCAATATTCGAGGTCTTTTTTCTAATTTCCCCTTTGTCGAACAATATCTTTCTTCTTCTAAACCTCATCTCTTATTCTTATTCGAAACTCAGGTGCTTGAGTGCTGACAGCAAACCTTATTCTGTTCCCTTCTACTGTCTCTATCCTCAATTTTCAGCCAAAAGCGGATGTTGTGCATATGTCCGCAACGATGTTATTTGCTCTCGTGTCTCTAATTTGGATTCTACTGAATTCTCTACTTTATGGCTTAAGCTCTCTTGCAATTCTACTACTAAATTTATTTGTTCTGTCTACTTAACTTAATTTTACTGACTATTAAAAATAATTCGACTATTTAAACTCTAAAATAAAGCACTTT
>SEYY01011819.1:10000-12500 GCA_009176605.1 Armadillidium nasatum | reverse complement strand
TTGCATTCTGGTTTAAATGTTGGTAGATGATATATCATTATATGAATATTTTATTACACTAGAAGAATCTACTATTTGAACTATGAAAAGATTGTTGTTTCCAACTTATCGAAAATATTTTTTTCGCGCTCAAACTCCGTGTCTCTTTATCGCTATGTTCAAATTACAATCAGTACATTTCCTGTGTGCAAAATTTTTCTGCTATACTTTTTAAGACTACTTTCTGACCAACTTTAACTAGAAACCAAGTAACTCTGCAAATCAAGTTGAAAAAGTTTTTATATTCACAAGTTAATATGCTGTTTGACTTTATTTCAAACTAAGTGGGGAAATACACTTGAAGGCAGAACAGTTCCAAATCTTAAATGGCATAAATCTTATCGTCATCAGATATCAGATTATCTAATAACACACTGCTGGCAATTGAAGTTGCAGATCTTTCTGATATCTGGTAACGATCACACATCCTGGCAAGAGTAGTCCACTTCGTGTGATTCTGTTCAAAAGGTTGCATTGGATATTAGAAGATTATGGATTGGTCGTTGACGATGGACCAGAAACAGACACATAGCCAGAAGCATACTCAGAAATTGATAAAGAAAGTGCATTTACCATATTTCAGAATTTGAATGGGTTAGAGAGTCGAATAAGCATCTTGTCAGAAGAAATCAATGAATCAGCAGAATCCAAACATTTTTCATCACTTTGACATTTTGGATCGCATTAGATGGAATGATTATTATCTATCGTTCTCAGGCCCTCTTTCTCTATGCATTTTTTTTACATGTTACCACCATTCTCGGACACAGCACTTTTCAAGGAGGGAGCATTTTCGATGCTAGTAATAAAAAAAAAAAAATCTGTTATGAAAAAATTCATATTCTAATGTCAGAAACGTGTCTCCACATTATTTCTCGATTCAAGTGTCAAATGAACTAAAACATGACACCCGTGCTTGTAACTTTCTGGATATTTTGTACTGCAAACAAATCCTTACGGTTGTAATCCTCTTTGGCAATTTAATTCTTCTCTCTCTCTCTCTCTCTCTCTCTCTCTCTCTCTCTCTCTCTCTCTCTCTCTCTCTCTCTCTCTCTCTCTCTCTCTCTCTCTCTCTCTCTGTTCGTTTCTATCGTATATTCCTTTTGAAATGAATAATACAGGTGTGTCCACTGTGCAAAAATTCTTCTTTTTATTTTTGAAGTATTTCAACTTTCCTTTAATAATTTAATAATTAAGTTTATATCTGTATTAAAATATTAGACACCTCCAAAAATTATGTTTTTGTTACTTTTCAAAGATGTGGAATAAATTAATAATAAAAATTTGTTTTGCTCTTTTGAAAACAATTTTTATTCCTTTTTGAGTCAACAATATTCTACCTAATCCTCTTTGGGCTCAGTCATTAGAAAATGAATAAAATAGGTACACTGCAAAAATTGTCCTAACGAATCGTTGTGACAAGTGGTAAAAAATGTCACAGTAAAATTTTCAGTAGAAAAAAGACATGTTAAGTATATAAGAAAGTCGCTTCACCGATTTATTATCTAATAAGAAAATAGCTGAAAAAATTTGTTGCCACTTGTCCCAACGATTCGTTAGGACAATTTTTGCAATCTACTGAAGATTCAAAGAATTTATTCTTTGAATCATTAGTAAGTTTTATCATTTTATCATATTAATTAGAAGGATATATAAATTAATAAGCCTCTGGCCTTTGCCCAATAGAGGAGATTATTTAAAAAAAAATAAAAAATAAAAAATAAAATCTTTAAAAATAAATCCCCAAAATTATTGATTTTTTTTTGATACCTATTAACATACTAAATTTTGAATTACAAATAAACAAAACTTTCTTTTAATAAACACGGGATTTTTTTTGCAAGATTTGAGTCATGAATATTGTCTCCACGAGAGGTTCCTGGTTCAAGGTCATCCTTCTCATTCTGACCCTCTTCATACCACAAAGAATATGTGAAGAAGAATGGGGCTCTGCCCTTGAGGGGTCGTTCTAGTTTGCTGATAAAATATATTTTTTGGTGATTTTAGTTTAAACTTTCGAAAATACAAAAATAAAAGCACACACACAAGCACTATCTATCTATCTATCTATCTATCTATCTAATCTATCTAATCTATCTATCTATCTATCTATTTATATCTATCTATCTATTCTATATATATATATATATTATATATATATATATATATATATATATATATATATATATATATATATAATATATATATATTATATAATATTTATTATTATATTATATTATATATATTAATATATATATATATATATATATATATATTTATTTATATATAATATATATATATATATATATATATATATATATTATATATATATATATATATATATATTATAATATATATATTATATTATATATATATATATATATTTTATATATATTTATATATTATATATATATATATATATATTATAATATATTATATATATATTATATATATTTTATTA
>SEYY01011818.1:0-12500 GCA_009176605.1 Armadillidium nasatum | reverse complement strand
TATAATGTTCTTAGAAACTGTTTCAAATATTCTTAATATTAAAAAAAAATTAAATTAAAAAAAAAAAAAAAAAAAATCTGTATCGTACGGCATTGATATGATACCGATACAAAATTCATACCGATATTACTTCCCCCCAAAATAATATATATATATTATATATATATATATATATATATATATATATATATATATATATATATATATATATATATATATATATATATATATATATATATATATATATATATATATATATTATGACTAAGTTTCAGTACCAGTGGTAGAGGGAAACTAATTTGGTATAATTTTGCTACCTGTTATTAATCATGTAATATTTATTGAAAAGATTAAAATTTTATTGAAAAAAAGTATTAATTTTTAAAACATCATTAATTACCAGATTCATGTTAAAATTTTAAAATTTTCATGAATTTATTTAAACACAATTAGGTAAACTTCATTAGGTAAACACAATATTAAAATATATTCATATTATTTAATATTCATTATTCACTTGCGAATAATAATTTCAAATTTATTACAGTTTTATCAACAGCTCAATTTTTAATTTATTTTATTTTATTTTTCTTAAATAATAATAATGCAGTTAGTACAGAATACTAATCAAGTAATACTGCATATGTTTTACACTTAATAGTTAAAAGATCTATTTATTGTGAGCTAACAAAGGGCTGAAAAATAGCTCTTGTTGGGCTCATACTTGAAATAGGTAATAAGGAAGATTTCGAATATTAAAGCTCAGTAAGTTTAACATCGTTGGTAGTAAAAGTTTTGAAAACAATACTGAAAATTCAAATAGAGAAATTCTGAAAAATTAAATATACTGCATGACATCTCAACATGAATTTAGAAAAGTTAAATCCTGTCATACCAATTGGAACACATGATGTTTGTTACAGATTATGCTTCCAAATGAGAGCTACTTCATTTTATTAAATTTAAATTGTAAAGTATCACAATGTTGGATAATGCAAGAGTTATGATATTGCATAGGAAGAGTGGTTTTTTACCTGTTTGAAAAGAAATAGCTGAGTGACTGAATCAATGAAGCTGGTAAAAACTGACGTTATTCATAGTTTTGGTGTTGGGTTCATATTTGTTTCTAATCTATATAAGTGATCTAGATGAGAGATTAAAATGTAAATGTTTCAAAGTTTCTGTTGGGAATTTTGCGGGTTATATAAAAATTCAGGATGACTGATAAACTTTGGTTGGATTGAAGAGTAAGACAGGAAATTCAATAGCAAACAATGTAAGGTTTCTTCACATTTTAACAAGTTTTAATTATACAGATGGGAAAACAGTCAACAAAGAAATGGACTTTGTCATGTTTATTAATAGTAATTTGAGTGATGTTTAGCAGTTTGAAACAAAGCTAACAAAATGCTAGCAATTAAAAACCCTAATGCTACCTGCAAGATCAAAGAAGTAAAGAGCAAGCTATATTATCACTATTTTATGTTATTTAATATATGATGTGCACAAGAAAAAAAAAATGACATGCTGAGGCAGTTCATTTCAGCACTATAAAAAAGATTTGTACTTTTAAAAATAAACTTTATGAGGTGAAACTGAAGGAATGAGAATAGTTTTCTGAAGAAATGAGATTTCTTAGGGGAGATACAACTCAGGTACTTAAACTTTTTCCAACTCTTACCTTGTTGAGGAGAGTAAGACAATAAAACAAAACTAGATGTAATAACAGACACATGAGAAAGGAGGCATTTAGTCTTGATGAGATATTTTTTCAGTAGCATACGTTATTTTCTAGAATGGTTTGCCTCAGAATGTAATAGCTAGAGGTTCCTGCGTAACTTATAAAGATACTATATAAATGGTTTGTGCATAATTTTTAATTAAAGGTTTATTTTTTAAAGTATTTTCCTTATTTTTTGTTGTAGATTTGAAAGTAATGTTTTGTTTAGTGTTCCAATTGCACTGGATACTGAAAATGGTGAGTTTCTATCTGGAATATTAGCAAAGATTACACTGGGAAACAAATTTAAATTTTTTGTCAATCAAATTAGATTTGACACTGAATTAGAAGAAATTTTTGTGCAGTGAGCCTGAATTTTTACTCGGTTTTGCTCAACACCCCTTCAACATTGTATTAATAAAATATTTCTTAATACTCCTAAAGACCTTTTTGCAGTTACACATATACAACTAGGTTATTAATTTGATATTTGTACCTATTGTTATAGTTTTGTTGTATTATGTCTTTTTTTTTTAAATGTAGCCAACTAAAAATATTTTTACAGGTATCATTTTTAACCCATTTTAATATTATTAAAGTAAGCTATAACTCTCAAAGGATTCTAGAATTTTTTTGCTAGGACAATTAGGAGGGTATACTAAATATCTCTGCTCCCTTTGCTATGGGAGAGCAGAGCCAAGGCAAAGCATTCTACTCATGATCATTCCCTTCTCTCTTTATCTTGGCTCTGTGTACTTTCACAATTCAGTGAATTACTAGCAATGGCACTAGAAGTATCAAAAGCTTTCAATGGAGTCTGGCACAAAGGTTTTATTTCCAAATTTTCCTCTATTGGTACCTGGCCTTCTTTCTAAATTCAACAGAAGCAGTTGTAGATGGCCAGTGTTCATCCCTTAAATAAATCAATATTGGTGTTCTTCGATGTTCTATCCTATCCCAACTTTTTCTGTTCTTAATTAATGTTAATGATCCTATGTCTGCCATTTAACAACCTATTCACTTTCATGATGATGATTTTGTGACTCCTTATTCTTTTCATTTGGAAAGATGTCCCTGACTACAACAAATAACTGATGATATTAGGGTACCCTTGGAGTGAGAAAGAAACCTCCAACATTTCTTATATTTCTAATTAGAGCGAGAAAAAAAAGTTGTTTTCAATGCCTTAAAAACTCAGTTCTTTCATCTTTAAACTCTACATTAATAATCTTTAAACTACATCATCATCTTTAAAAACACAACTCAACATAAATAATACAGGTCTTTAAGTTAACTTTCCTATATTGTACCAATATTATTTCTCTACGTTTCCAGTATGCGAGATGTGGACCCACTCTTACAGTGCATCCCAACCAACCTCTTTCTCCAACCACCGCCCTTATATTAATAAAGCCACCATACAAAATCAGTCTTAAGAAATTGTCTTTAGTGTTTTTTTTTTCTTATTGTAAATGTGTATATAAACTGAAATGTTATTGGATTTCTCCCCATAAAAAATATTTGCTGACTAATAACCTAGAATTTTGATGAAAATCATGCCCAACAAAGCAAGGAACATCCTCTTTCCAGTTATAAAGCGAGAACTGAGTCATGGTCTTGATAAACAGTTATGTACTAGTTCTGTACCAATAATGAAAATTGTTGTCAGTGAATAGGTTCAACACGAACCTATTCATCACCAAACATTTAAATTTTGATGTTTCAAAATAATGTCTAAATATTATTTTTTATGACAAAAAATAAAAAAATAAACTAAAATGCTTCAAAAGGTATCTGAAATTAATGTGTATGTGATTCTCCATACCAAATTTTGCCCAGATATTTATATAATATATATATATATATATATATATATATATATATATATATATATATATATATATATATATATATATATATATATATATATATATATATATATATATATATATATATATATATATATATATATATATATATATATATATATATATATATATATATATCCTACTTGATTCTGCATTATTGGATGTTTTATTTGTACAATCATCAGTTTTACTGTCAACTGAAAGAACGTCAACATAAAGTATTTCACTTTCATCATCATCTTCCAACTGAAAACTCTGAAGTCTCCCCTGCAAAGAATAAATGATAAAGAATAAATATTTTTGAACTTGTTATTAGTTTTAATCAGCTAAAACACACACACACACTAACAGGTTGACCGTCTTTATAGATTCCATTCAACAAATAGCTCACTTTCCCATCTTCAAACATTTGGCCTAACAAATTAAGATAGAAACATGTTTGTAAATTGTTTCTCATCGATAAAAGATCAAATCTAATAATGATCATTATGGAGTTTATGGTATCTTAACAAAATAATAAAAGATAAACAGCAATAGTCTGAAAATTTGGATTCATACGCTGTTCTCTTTTATCAACAAAGGTTTGGAAAAAGTGAAAAGGGTTAACAAAGAAACATCTTTAACATGATTCACTATTACACATAAAATATAACATTTTTACTCTACCATGGCAGTGTTAATTGGGCAAAATATGGACTTGGTTCATTTGAACTCTGAACCCTCCATATTTCCCTCGCATAAGAAGAACTGAATAAATATTTCAATAACAAAAATTGTTTTCTTTAAATAAAATTATTGCTTCACATGAAGAATTATCCACTATAAATAAAGCATTACCAAGTAGTACCTGAGGAAGAATGTTTTGCATCCTGATTCCTGTTGGGGAGACTATTATATTCTGATTCCTTCTGAGTGACTATTGGGTATTTCATCAACATCTTCCTCTGTTGTATAATTTGAATCCTTCTCTGAAATAAAATTTAATCAAGATATATAAATAAGGTTTAAAAGTTTTTACATGTTAATTATATTTGAAGTTAATGATTGCACGTATAAAAATATTCGATAAAAATAAACTGATGTATATATATATATATATATATATATATATATATATATATATATATATATATATATATATATATATATATATATATATATATATATATATATATATATATATATATATATATTATATATATAAAATATTACTAAAGTAAATACACGAAAATCATCTGTTACTTTTTAATTAGAATATGTAAAAATAAATTTTAATAACAAAAAAGTGTTTCAAAAAATAAACATATCAACAGCTGAAAATAAACCATTAATAAAATATAGATTTTGGTTCAAATCATTAATGGAACCATCAAAAGCACCTTTTCTTTCAAAGCCTCACGATAGAATGCAAATAATCACTGAAGATATATTTTATTCATATTAAATACAATGCCTCCTCCTTTCCAGCCACCTCTGTTCTGTGGAACTCCCTACCATCATCTATTTTTCCTCCTGTATTTAATCTTCCTCTCTTCAAGGATTCCGTCTGTGCCCACCTGAGAGGTGTGCGTTAGGTTCAGGGCTGGGTGGGTTCTCTTCTTCCTTTCTCTTTTATAAGCGCCTTCCTTGAAAAGGGCTCTGCCCGTGAGTGGTGGTGATCTGTTAAAAAATAAAAAAAAAATAAAAAAAACATACAAGAAAAAAATAAAGTTTCGTAGCTTAGCCTTAATAAAAAAGCAAGTCAGCGATAATTTTATCCTATAATCTATTGGAATTTCCTTGAGTGACTGAACATAACAAAGTGCAATAAAAATGGCACCCAAATTAAAAAGTTGGCCACCCTTGATGTATCTGAACTAGTGTTAAGACGATTAATCGTCATCAAAATTGGCATAATTTCCTAATCGTCATTGTCTGCTCCACCTTCTCTTCTGAGAGTGAAAGGCTGTTTAGTAGTAAGGGCCAAATATACTCTTCAAGACCAAGTCGAATTAACTCAGAAGCTAGAGTAAAGTACAAGAATTTTGCATGCCATCTGTCCATCTTCTCACATATAAAAAATTTTAAAATTAATGTTTTGAAGGCACTATATATATATTCAAATTACAAATAAATTTACTCTTTTAAATAAAGAATAAAGAAAAGATAATTTAATTCTTCCTTATTATAAAATTGTTAAATTTATTAAAATACTGAAAATTTTTACAAATATACTTTTTTCATTTCATCGTCAAATTTACTACAATTGTCATTGTCATCAACAAAAAATTCTTAATCGTCCCATGCAAGAAGTTAAATTTAGAAAAAAATGTGTAATACAAATGAATATTTTCAGATTACTTTACAAGCCTTAAAAAAAAAAAAAAAAAAAAAAAAAATCAAACAGATAAGTTACTTTTAAAAGAGAAACAATCTAGTTATACCTAACTGTGAAAATTCCATAATTTCAATGTCGTCTGATTGGAGTTTATGATAAGCATGATCCATAGAAGTGTATTCAGGAGGTCTTTCATTATCAATATTTTCCAACTGTAGATTTGCATACGTATCTGTAGTAAGTTAAAATTTGAATAATATCATAAATAATAGTAAAAAATAAGTAAAAGTAAAAAAAGGAAAATATTTCAATGCAAATTTAGAAAGAAGGTACAGGAATAAAAATTTGATCAATTCAAACAAATAAATTTTTACAGGTCATTTTTTGAAAAAAAAAAAAAAATTTTTTTTTGTTTTTTTTTTAGTGATGAAAAACTTTATAATTTTGCATTAATATATTTAAAATCAAATTAATAATCTAGAAAAGTGACAATATTATTGAAAGATTTAATGCACTACAAAAAGTAAAAAATAAAATTTGACTAAGAAAAATTCCATAGAAATGTGCACTACATAAATACATACTATTACCATAATCAATGGAAGCAGGTGAAACATTAAAAGTATTTAATAACTGCAGAACTCTGTAGGTAATTCTTGTGTTTTCTGCATGGCGTTTTTTCATCTTCTCAAAACAGTCATGCATGTTCTTCATGTCATACGCACTTTCCTGTAAAAATATCTGTGACTTTTTAACTAAAGCTGTAATCTCACCAATCACATTTTTATTCTTTGGAACTTCATTAATAAATTCTTCTTCCAAATTAAAATCCAAGATCAAGAGGTTCATCTTTAATAAAAAAATCCATACTCAACTTTCCCCCAAAATATAATATTTTTGAAGAAATTCTTGTAATCTAAATTTAATTCAAACCTAGAAAAATAAAACATTAAAATCAATAGGAAATGTTTACCCAAAATCAATGTTTTTTTTTTTTTTTTTTAAATGCGAGTGAAAATGTTCTTCTAATTTTTCTTGCTATCCTTATACATTTACTTATATCTCACATTCCCTATGATTTTTATTAACTTTTCTTATTTGGTTTTCAACACTACCTTACTGTTTGATTTCATAAATTTAAACTCTATATATGAGTTTGATTAACAATAATAATAATAATATCTACAGATGCTCACATCACATCCATGACTGATAAAATAAGGTGTTAATTTTTTATATAATCCTACAGTAGCTTCTAATATGTGAATCTGAAAATGAGCAAAGCCATTCGGTTTTAGTTAAAGGTATTTAAAATGAGAACTTCATATTTTGTAATATTTTTTTTGCATTCCATTAAGCTTTCTCTTTCCCATTACTTGTGCCTGTTTTAAAGTCTGACTGGGAAACTCGAAAGACTTCTCAAAAAAAAATAAAAAATAAGAGAGAGAGTCAAATGAGGAAAGGGCGACACCTAAGATACACATTCTCTCAGCTGGGAACACTGAGAGGAATGCCATCTTGGCAACTAATCTTAGATCTCAGGATCTCACCTGATCATTTGTAATCACAAGTAGACACATGATACATCTAAGGAGAAGAGTAGGAGGAGGGATGCAAGAATCATTCAGGATGGAATTAGATGAGAAAGTAGGCTGAAAAGATCAGTCTTTCCAGAAGTATTAACTGCAAATCATAGATGGAGCATTTGACTGAAATACTAAAGATTGGCAAAACATTTTTGAATTGTTTGAGGATAGAACTGACTGTTCACAATGGCAGTATTCTGTTTTATCAGGCTTAAATATCTCTTATGTTCAAGAAATTTAACATCTTGAGCAAATGGATACAAAATTTAACTGAAAAAAATATCCACACAAAATCCTCTCCAGTTGGATGATATTTTTTTTTTCTTTTCCAATTTGTGAGTGTAATAGATCCTAGGTTTAAGCTTGACTTGTGACCTGAAAAGGAAAAAGTAACAGAAGTGTTTCCATATTAGCAACAGCACAGTTATTTTCAAAGTTTCAAAGGTTACTAATATCATAATTGCGTTACAAGATTTACCAGGATGAACCTTCGGAAACCTTCTACCAAAGAAGAAATCATTCAGCTTCATATTATCCTCAACTCAAAACTTGACACACATACCAAATGCAGGAGCATATTAATATTGACATACAGAAATATTTCCATCAATCTTGTATTTCCGAAGAAAGGGATATACAGATATATTGAAAAAATTATGAAGTGATGTTTCCAATGCTGGCAAAGTTGTCACAAAACTAGGGATGGAGCGATACCAAAATTTTTACTGATACCAAGACTTCCAAATTCACTGATACCTGAATATATACTGATACTAACTGATACCCGATACCTGAATATATACTGATAACCGATACTTTATCCATTCATATACCAAAATTTTTACTGATACCGATACTAAGACTTTCAAATTCACCTGATACCGATACCTAAAAATTCACCGGTACCGATACCAATACCCAATACCTGAAAATATACCAATACCGATACTTCACTCCATCCCTACACAAAACTATCTGACTATTCAGCATATTTTACTCTAGTGAAAACAATCTTCAGCTTCACAGGGAAAGTCTTTCTCACTGACAAAGGTCGATTGATTGACAAAAATTTTGGAACTCTCAATGTTTGTGAAATACATCAATAACTAGAATATGCTTTTAATTTTCATACTTTTTTTTTTTTTTTCACTATATACTCTATTTAAATTCTTGTATATTTTACAATAGTTTACAATAATTCAGAATTTAGTAATGGTTCTCATTAGTATAATATATATATATATATATATATATATATATATATATATATATATATATATATATATATATATATATATATATATATATATATATATATATATATATATATATATATATATATATATATATATATATATATATATATATATATATATTTAAATATAATTTTATTTCAGATGCACTTATACATACATTAATTATAATATATTAATGGCAGCATTTAAATAAAATAATATATACTGACTGTCATAAAATTAGTTAAGCTTTTTTATTACTTATGTACATGGGTTCTGCGAATGATTTGATGCTTCATATGATTAGACAATTGAGGAGTAGGCATTAAATGGGGTTGTCCATTAACTTGATAATGTTTGTGCCTTACTTACTAATTTTAAATCTGTTAAATATTCTAGCCTTTTTGTCTGGAACTCAGAAATAACCTTAACACCTCTGACTAGAACTTTTTATTAATTCTGTATGAAGGTTAGAGTTTGTGTTAATAAAACTACAAACTACTGTAACATATCTTGAAAACTTTGAATCTTATTAACTTCAAAGTTTCATGGCTTAAAAAATAATTTCCAACCACTATCAGTATTTTGTGTTTCTGCTACTACTACTTCAGCCTAATATAGAAGATTTTTTTCACTACTACTACTCATAAAGACCGTTATATTTTCTAATCTAAAAAGTTCTCTATTTAGAGGAGTCCAAAGTACACCAAGTTGAATGTTTGTAACTTGGAACTGACCAGGGCTGGAATTTTGCTGGGGGGGCTCTGGGGTTGCCTAAAATTTGTAAAGAAGTCAAAAGCACAGAAATTTTAGGTTAAGAAAATTATATATAATTTTAACTGAGATTTATATAATTATAAGGAAAGAGTAGAATAGTCAACGTTCATTTAAATTAATGACTATATGCATTTCTCCTAAAAAATTTAAGAAAATTACAGATTTTGTATAATAAAAGTTGAAAAAAACTACAAAAAATTTTGAATTTTTTTTTTTATTTAACAAGTTTACTTAAGACCCAAAGTTAAAGTTTGAAAAAATGTAAAATATAAAATTATCAATATAACCTGTATTTATACATATCATTGTTATTTTATTGCTGTGTATCAAATTTGTATCATTTAACTGCATTATTTCAAAATTATTATAAAGTTCTTCACTCAGATTATTCAAACTAAAGATTTAATTATGATATGAATGGGGATTGGCTTGAGACTGTGGACCAAGAAAAAGATTTAGGTGAGATTATTAGCAGTAAGCTGAAAGTGGGTGATCAGTGTTTGGAAACAAGGAATAGAACTAATAAGATGTTAGTTATAATAAATCATAATGTAGTTTACAAGAGCAAAGAGGTTATATGCAAACTATATAATAGCTATGTTACAGTATTGTGCACAAGTTTGGGCTACACATTTAAGAAAAGACAGATATGCTGGAGAATACAACATCAAGCAATAAGGATGATTTCTGGCTTTGAGAATAAGAGCTATGAGGAGAGGTTGAAGAAGCTGGGAATGTTCTTGATTGAAAGAAGATTAGGTAATAGTTGGGTTTAGGTAAGCATATGAAACTGAAAATGAATTAATCTGAAATTTTTTTTAAGGTAAATACAGGTATGAAAAACAATTACACACTAAAAATACCAAAAATCATTAAAAATATAATTAACAAAGAGTAATAAATACATTATACAACTTCATTGGCATATTATCTGGCTATGTATTACCATATATATATATATATATATATATATATATATATATATATATATATATATATATATATATATATATATATATATATATATATATATATATATATATATATATATATATATATATATATAGCCAAGGTTTACAAAGTTAGACCTATTTATTGATTGTTAGGTATACATTTACCCTTCAAGTTAAGGTTAGGTTAAGACAAACTAGTTTGTTAGATAAACACTAAAAGAGCCAGCATTCATCAGCTTAGACCTATTTACTGGTCATAGGCATACATTTATCATTTAAGTAGAGGTTAGGTTATGTCAAACTTTGTTGGATCTAGCAAACTAGTTTGACTTAACCTCAACTTAAAGTGTAAATATACTCCAACGGCCAGCAAATAGGCCTAAACTGGCAAACACTGGTTCTTCTGTATTGATCTAACAATTAATCTAACCAACCTTACGGGGAAATGTGCACAAAACACTGAATGCTGGCTCTATTAAATCAATTTAATATGAAGTCATAAGATGTGGTTAAATGATTATTATTTTAATCTTACTTTGATGAATAAAATGGTAACTAGGGATAAAATAGACCTAGTCTTTGTTGCATGTATTAATTATTTACTTTGACTTGGGTAGTCTCGATAGACATGTGTAGCTTCTGTCTCTATTTTTCTAATGTACTAATTTTTTTTTTTTATAGCAAAAATAGTGCCTGTCTGAAATCACAACCATTGCTCCGTAGCCCTGAGCTATTGATATCAGTGCCTGATAACACTGACCGCACCTATAATAGACGAAATCGTCATAACAAGAACCACCACGTTGAGATGTGGAATGAGTTTCGATATGTATCGATATCGATATTTTTTTGCAATAGTAGTATCTAAAAATTTCGATGATATTTTTAAAGCCAATATATCGATAAATCGATATTTTACACTCAGTATCGAATCAACGATAATTTTTTTTTTTTTTTTTACTTTGGAAATTTTAAGTATTTTTGGTTCCTTTATAAAATAAAATTTTAAGCAAAATTTGTTATTTTTATGTGCGTGGAAGATGGTGACATTTTGTTTGTACTCATATATATATATATATATATATATATATATATATATATATATATATATATATATATATATATATATATATATAATATATATATATATATATTTATTTGTAGTGTCAATGCATGGGGAGAACGTGCCGTTATGTGTCTCTTATAATTTTACTGAATTTCTGTTAATTTATTTTCAAAAAATATACAGAAATTAATAACGAAATATAATATATTTCGGCCATATTGACATATATATATATATATATATATATATATATATTATATATATATATATATATATATATATATATATATATATATATATATATATATATATATATATATATATATATATATATATATATATATATATATATATATATATATATATATATATATATATATATATATATATATATATATATATATATGCTAGATTATGGGAATTAGTTTATTTGGTAAATTTAGGGAAAGTAAGAAAGTTAAACTTCAGTTCATATCGATAAGTTTTGCAAGGGTTGTAAGAGGAATCGAGCGCTCTAAAGTGAAAGGCTGTCTCCTTGCCAGCGACGTGAGAAATCTCTAGGGGAGTGGATAGTGCAGAAATGTCTAGGATTTTTCTTCATTGCTTAAATCACCTATGTAAATAGATTTCGTAATGCTGAGACAGAATATGAACATCATAAGATCCTACGAGCAGCCTCCATTCAGTAGATTTGGCCCCTCCAAATTTTTTTTACAAATTTTGTCGAAATCAAATTCTGTGTTATCTTGCAATTTCTAAATTACAAGAGATAAAGCAAAAATATTTAATATCTGAAATGTACGTGTCATTTAGAACTTTAAACCCTTCCTGGATAGTCCCTCTATCTGCTACGGTTGAGGAGATATAGGCCCCCAAAGTTTACAATTTTCTTTCATATTCTCAGAAAGTACGACAAACCACCTTGGTATGTATGTCGGCTTTTAACTCAAAAACGGCAATATGTAGAAGAATCTGAAT
>SEYY01011816.1:15000-27500 GCA_009176605.1 Armadillidium nasatum | reverse complement strand
ATAGAATAAATAAACAGTAAAATAAAAACATCTCAAAGTAAATAAATAGATAGATAAAAATACGGCAGTAAAATATATATATAATATATATATATATATATATATATATATATATATATATAATTAATATAATATATATAATATATATATATATATATATATATATATATATATATATATTATATATATATATATATAATATATATATATATATATATAAATATATATAAAATAAAAAAAATTCCCTTTTTTTTTTTTTTTTTTTTTTTTTTTTTTTACAAGTAATTCTTCAGTTAATATTTGCATTTTTATCTTTCTTACTTAAAATTAAAACTGAAATGATACCATGATTTTTAAACCAAAATTAAAGAGCAAATTAAAGAGCAAACAAGACCCATTAATTAGGTTAGTGATCATGGTTGCTGAATAAAAATGCTTTATTTCTTTGGGGAATCGTGGTAGTGGTTGGGTCCTCAAGATATTATATGTGTCTCATTATCTTTTTTAATTTAATTGTATGAACTATAGGCTAGGATGGAATTGTCTTCAATAGGCCTATTTACATATGCAGTTAGACCTATCTTTATATATGTAGTTGCTTATCAGTTATCACCCTAATTTTTCTCACGATCTCCTACTCTATGTTATCAAAGTTTACCATAATATTGTAAATTTTGATGTTATCAATTATTAATTAAATCACTGGTCTGCGTCCAAAATGTTCCTGGGGGTTTTATAGGTGGTTGTTAATGAAATTTGTCTCCTAAATCCAAATCAAGCATTCATATTGCTCAATCAGGTCTAGTTTTTAAGATACAGACCGAGCTCCCTAGATGGCGTTAGAGAGCTCAGTCTCTAGCCGAGCGCGAGTGGTTGTGTGTTGCTTGCTCACTCTCCAACTAAGTGTTCTTACCTTAATCCATGACTTTTCTCATCTATGAACAGTGTTTAAAGTGTATTTCTAATGCTCTATTTATTATTTTGCAGGCAAATACATTAGCAAAACTCCTTATATTTCATAAAAATGAATAGAAAGTGTAAAAACAGTCCTGATAGATTTTGTTATGTGTGTGGCAAAGTAACTTTTAGTGACCAGCAATGCACTATAACGCCGTTAGTAAAGTCCCTTTACAATGCATATTTTGGAATAAAGCTAGGTGATCACATAGTTATACTATGGTGATCAAGACAAAGGCTTTGCTCCACATATATGCTGCAAAGCCTGTGTCATAGCCTTAAGGCGCTGGAGTGAGGGCAAAACGAACTGTTTGTCATTTGGTGTACCTATGGTGTGGAGAGAAGGCAAGGACCATATTACAGACTGCTATTTTTGCATGACCAATCTCAAAGGTGAGATAATTACTGTAAGAATATAGTCCTTGACAAATCTAGAAATGTTTATAAATATCTTTTGGTAGCCTATTGAAATTGTAATTGTGTATAAAAATAGTGTATTATTCTGATAGGAAAATTGTGGTTAAATTGTATATAAATTATATAATTATTGTATTTAAAAAGTGTAAATTTTCCTTGTATGAAAATTGTGTATAAAAGTGTGGAAACGAGGGTCGAGTGAATTAAAATTATGTAAATTAAGTATGCGAAATTTTTTTTCAGGTGTCAATAAGAAGAACAAGCACACTGTAGTCTATCCTGATGTTCCTTCTGCCATTAAACCACAACCACATAGTCCAGAAGTTCCAGTTCCTTCTCCACCTGCAAATACTGAGCTACAAGACAATATAGAAGATATAGAAGTAGATGACACTGACACTTCAGTGACATATCAGCCTACGTCTACAATATCTTCGCCAAGACCACTCACTCAAGGTCAATTAAATGACTTGACTAGAGATCTTGGTCTTTCTAAAGAGAACGCACAACTTCTTGCATCCCGTCTTAGTGAGAGCAACCTCCTCTCTCAAGAAACTACATACTTTTGGTTCAGAAATAGAGACGAAGAGTTTCGAAAGTTCTTTGCAGTTGATTCTTGCAGCTCTTTGGTGTATTGCAATGATGTAAAAGGTTTAATTGAGGCACTTGGCGTTCCTTACCAACCAAGTGAATGGAGGCTCTTCATTGATTCTTCTAGCAGAAGCTTGAAAGCAGTACTCTTAAATATTGGCAATAACATGGCATCCGTACCTATTGCCCATTCAGTTCAGTTAACAGAAAGCTACCAAAATATGGAAGTATTGATTAATACAATCAAGTACTCTAACCACAACTGGTTAATATGTGGTGATCTCAAGTAAGATATATATATATATATATATATATATATATATATATATATATATATATATATATATATATATATATATATATATATATATATATATATATATATATATATATATATATATATATATATATATATATATATATATATATATATATATTTTCCAGTTTCTTCTTGTCATTATAAATCTTCATTTTTAAAAAAATATGCCATCCATGGTTAAGTTTCAGAAATTCAATAGTATTGATCTTGCTACAGTCTGTCGGCATGTTGCACACTTTATTGAAATTGTCAAATACTGCAAGGAATTTTTGTTTCTAAATACCAATGACAGAAGGATATGATACACATATTAGCTTCTCCCTACCCCCAATAAACTTAGTGAAAATTGCCTATGAAAAAAATAAGTTCTTAGAAACCATGTACATCAATATGCAAGCATAAAGACAATTTTCAATTTTAATTTACTACATTTAATGTATATAAGAATTAATCCTTTCTTTCAGGTTGTGTGCCTTCTTCTTGGGATGCAAGGAGGCTACACAAAATATCCTTGCTTCATGTGCCTATGGGATAGCCGGGCTGATAGTCTTCACTATAAGAAAAAAAACTGGCCAGCTCGAGAGACATTCCAAATTGGCTGCCACAACGTAGTAGCTCCACCTCTAGTCCCACCCAAAAATGTTTTACTGCCTCCTCTTCATATAAAGCTTGGCCTGATGAAGAACTTTGTCAAGGCACTGAATAAAGAAGGCCAAGCTTTTAAGTATCTACTGCAAAAATTCCCACAGATCAGTGATGCAAAGCTCCATGCAGGCATATTTGACGGTCCCCAAATTAGATCTCTGTTAAAGGACAAGCATTTTTACACCAATATGGAAGCCAGTGAACAAGATGCATGGCGATCGTTTAGTAAAGTTATCGATGGTTTTCTGGGAAATAAAAGAAGCTCAGAATATATCTCACATGTAAATGAGCTTATGAAAAGCTTCGAGAAAATGGGAGCTCGCATGTCGATAAAAATGCATTTTCTCCATTCACATCTTGACTATTTTCCGGCAAACTGTGGAGATTATAGCGAGGAACAAGGTGAAAGATTTCACCAAGACATAAAGACGATGGAAACAAGATATCAAGGACGCTGGGACATCAACATGTTAGCTGACTATTGCTGGTGTCTTAAACGCGACGAACCAAAATCGGTTCACAAACGGAAATCATCAAGGACTTCGTTTCTTGGCACTCTTGGGTAGGCTCATAAGTAGTGTGTAAGTTTAAATTTAATTAAAGGAAAGTCGAATTGAGTCGGTATTTATTTTTTTCCTAGTTTACAAGTAATTGTAATTTATTAAATAACTTTGATATAAATAACGTTTTTTTTTTTTTAAATTACCCATTTCTAAAAGAAGTAGTGCTCTGTACCTCAAAAACCAGACCTGATTGAGCAAAATGAATGTCATATTTCAATTTAGGAGGACAATTTCGTTAGGAATCACTTAAGAAAACCCCAGGAACAGAAATTTTTCCTTCAAATGCAGGCCTGTTTTATCAATAATTATTAAATATAATAAAAATGTTATCCATAATTTGAAAGAAAATAAGACATAGAAAACATTTAAAAAGGGGGAACTAAAATCACATTTAATTATATAATATATATATATATATATATATATATATATATATATATATATATATATATATATATATATATATATATATATATATATATATATATATATATATATATATATATATATATATTATACTTACAACCTTTCCCACAATTGTGGGGTGGTGTCTATCGGAGGTCACATCAATTCAAACACTCACCCCTTCACCAATCTTTTCCATTCATTCCTATCCTCTGTCATCCGCACACCCTCCTCCCAATTCTTTCCTCTCTTTCTTAACAGGTCCTTGACATTATTCATCCAACTTTCCCTCAGCCTCCCCCTATCTCTTGACAAATACATTTTTAGCCATTCTCTCTTCATTCATCCTACAATCATGTCCAAACCATCTCAGCATACTTTGTTCAGCTCCCTCAACCAAGTTCTTTCTCCATCCACACATTTCTTTTATTCTAAAATTCCTGACTCTATCTCTTCTACCAACTCCACAAACCGATCTCAGACCTTTCATTTCGAAAACTTCTTTTTTTTTCCTCTTTCTAGCGTTTAACCTTCATACCTCACTCCCATACATAACATCCCTCAAACATTCTGACCTTCACCTCCTTTAGTAACCTTCCTCCATCCCAAATATCCCTCAAACCACCTAACACATTCTCCCCTTCTCTTATTCTATGATCAACTTCATCACTCATACTAACATCAGCCTCTCCCAAAAAATATAAATATATATATATATATATATATATATATATATATATATATATATATATATATATATATATATATATATATATATATATATATATATATATATATATATATATATATATATATATATATATATATATATATATATATATATATATATATATATATATTATATTTTATATTTATAAATTTTTTTTTTTTTTTTTTTTTTTTTTTTTTTTTTTTTTTTTTTTTTTTTTTTTTTTAATTAATATAATTATAAAAATATAAAATTAATATTAATAAATATAATATATATATATATATATATATATATATATATATATATATATAATATATATATATATATATATATATATATATATATATATATATATATATATATATTATTATATAATATATATATATATATATATATAATCCTCTGGTGGTGGGTAATGGCCAGTGGCCTTCAAAATTCCACTAGAGTTGACGTTAATGGCCAACATGTCCCAATACACGGTGTTTAAAGGTGTGTAAGTCAAAGAATGCTGGAAAAATAGATATAAGAAGTGTTCCAGATTTTACCAGTTAAGTACATGTAAGATTCAGCATAAGGGATAAATCTGGAGTCAGAGTGTTGGGCAGAGAAAAGATGAGATTGTGTAGAATGGTGTGTCGCACAAGCCTTTTGCAGTGGAGGAGTTGTACGATAGGAGAATTCAGAAGAGAAGTGTCTGTTGTAATAACAATAGTATACAGAGAGTGAAGCAACAGTACGACGGGCAGAGAGAGACTGTAAAGAGTTAGTGAGAGCGAAAGAGCTAATAGGACGAAAGCACTAGATTCCACCTTTTCATGGAGAGCATATGAGTGGAACTAACCTAAATGTGTGAGGCATACTCTATACAGGGGTGAACAACAACCTATAAAGAGCAAGAACTGTGGTGGCATTTAGAATTTCTGAAGGGACCTCAGAATACCTAACCTCTTGTAGGCTCGTTTAGTAAACGAAGTAATGTGATTCTTCCAAGAAAGATTGCGAGAAAAAGAAACACCGAGAATATTAAGAAGAGATGAAGGTTTAAGTAGTATGTTTTCGAAGAAGATATCCTAATTGTATGGAAGGTTGCAACGAGTAGACAGATGGAGGAACTGAGTTTTTGAGGCATTGAAAACCACCATGTTTTCTCTGCCTCAATCTGAAATACGAGAAAGACAAGAGGTCAGTTTCTCGAAGGGCACCCTCCTTGCGTCCATTAACTGGTGTAGGGAGGGGCTTTTTCCAATTTGAAAAGAGTAATAAAAGGTGGGAACTTCAGCATAGGAGTGGATAGCCGATGAAGTAAGAGAGAGATCATCATTAGTGAAACTAGAAAAAGAGTTGCGAATGGAACAGATCCTTGAGGAACACCACTATTTATAGATTTAAAGTAGTAATGTTGGCCGTCTACAATAGCTGGTATAAATCGACTGGAAAGGAAATCAGAGAGAAAACCACAGAGTGAATGATAGATTCCGAAAAAGGGAAGTTTTTGAATCAAAACTTTGTACCAGACTCTATCGAAAGCTTTCGATTTGTCCAACTCCACAGCGAAAGATTCACCGAAACACAGAAGAGCGGAGGACCAAGAGTCAGAGAGAAGCGAAAGAAGATCACCAGTAGAGTGTTTTTTACGAAAACCATACTGGCGATTAAAGATAAGATTAGAAGTTTTGAGATGTTTCCAAATCTTCCTGTTAAGAATAGGTTCGAATACTTCCGAAAGAAATGAGGTCAAAGAAATAGGAAGATAGTTAGAGAGTTGAAAGAGGTCCCCGTTCTTCGTCACAGGCTTAATGAGCGCACATTTCCAGCAAGAAGAGAAGGCTGAAGTAGAAAGACAAAGAAGAAATAGTTTACTAAGGCAGGATGCAAGCTGAGAAGCACAAGTTTTAAGAACCGCAAGAGGAATACGATCAGGAATTCAGGATCATATGCCTTCTTAGTGTTAAGCTCAGAGAGAGCAGAAATGATATCTATAAAAGAACTTACAGTATTATGCACTATCGGGTTGAACGTGAAGGGATAACTCCGGAATCGTCTAAGGTGATATTAGAGACAAAATTTTTTAGCAAAGAATTCAACCTTAGTAGAAGGTAAAACAAGTTGTGCTGTCAGAAAATATTAGAGGAGGGAAAAAGGAAGAAACAAATTTAAAGTTGACATATTTTGCAAAATACCAGAAAGGGAGTGAAGAAAAAACTCGAAAGATCATTGCATTTACGACAGAGAAATGAGTGTTGGGCCGGGGCCATCCTTACAGAAGACTTAAAGAAAGAAAAAGAAACAGAGATAAGGTGATCAGATGAACCCAGATGAGGAAAGAGTTTAACAGTATTAGGAGAAGGATAAGTTTTAAAAAAGATCAAGTATGTTGGGTTCATATATATATATATATATATATATATATATATATATATATATATATATATATATATATATATATATATATATATTATATATATATATATATATATATATATATATATATATATATATATATATATATATGTGGCACGGTGTGGTGCAATGGATGTTGCGGACAGGGTTGGAAGAGGATTACGACCAAAGAAGATCGTGATAAAGGCTAGCGTAAACGTAGTGAACATTATAGCGTATGCAACATCGCATCAAGGAAGCAGTTCGAAGGTAGGTATGTCCTAGGCTGCATATTAATTTCGATACCCGTATATGCCTTGTCCTATTAACTGGATAGCATTAAATGCACCATCCTACCTTGAACACATACTACAGGACCATGTTATGCCTTTTGCCCTGTTCTAAAGGAACCACTTCCACCTAATGCTCGTTCACATATCGCAAGAATAGTTACGGACTACCCACCAATGGTAGATGTGCAGGTGCTGTAGAATAAGCCCCGCAAAGCCCTGACTCCAACCCCAATTAATACTTTTGGGACAGCCACAAGAAGGTTGTTAGATGATCTGCACCCGCACAAGCTGAAATGTGACATGATTGCAGTATGAAATAATATATCCCAAAGCTCCTATAGAGTTCACCTGGACGTATGCAGGCTGTCATCAGAGTCAGAAGTGGTGATGTATGTGACATCCGCATCAGCATCCGCATAATATCTGCATTAAATTTGACATCCGCATCCGCACCTGCAATTATCAAATGAGAATTTTTAAAGCTATTAATTTGTTGTCTAATTTTTGATTAATTTTTTTAGATAACATGAGTAAGAAAATAATCCTTTTTCAAATATATATATATATATATAATATATAAATATATATATATATATATATATATATATATATATATATATATATATATATATATATAATATATATATATATATATATAATATATATATATATATAATCCTTTCCTATTATTCGCTCTGATGGTTCTGTTGCTACACTCCAACTGAAAAGGCTAACCTCTTCGGCCTGTTATCCTCTAATTCAACCCTGAACGACTCTGGCAATCCTCCTCCTATTTTTTCTCCTCTCAGATGTCCCATTCCTTTACCTATAATTACATTTGATCAGGTGCATGGGTTTCTGAAATCTATGAACACTAGGAAGGAAAGCGTCACGGATAGCATTCCTCCCCGAGTTTTAAAGGATGTGCTTCTGAGCTGGCTCTGTTCCTCGTTCAATTTTTTTATGCCTCAATACTAGTACTTTCCTTCAGTGTTGAAAGTTCTCATTAGCCCAACTTATTCCGAAGAAAAGTAGCCACTCTGATCTTTCTAATTATCGGCCTATAGCTCTCATTTATATTCTGTCTAAGATCTTTGAAACCCTTCTCAACTCTGGAAGCCCACTCCCTTCTTTCTTATCATCAGTATGGCTTTCAACGTTCGAGGTCTACTGGTGATATACTTTCCTATCTCACAGATTTATGGTCTTCTGCCCTTGGGGACCATGGGGAGACATGTGTTGTGGAGCTTGACATATCTAAGGCATTTTAAGGCATGCTGCATAATTCACTGCTTCTTAAGCTCCCTCCTTCTCTCTGCTTACTTATGTCCATCTTTCTTTCTAATCGTTAAATTTCGACTTCTTCATTTCCTGTCAATAGTGGTGTTCCTCAAGGTTCTATCTTGTCTCCTACCCTATTCCTATTTTTCATTAATGATCTCAGCTGCTCATCTAACCCTATCCATTCATATGCCAATGACTCGATTCTACATTCATCTACTCATTTCAAATCTGCTCCTCATTTGCATCTAGAGAACCCTCTCGTTTTCATCTTTCCGATTCCACTTGCTTATCTGAATAGAATTTCCCAGTGGGGTCGTCTCAACCTTGTGATATTCTACTCTTTTTCAAACTTCATGAAATCTCCCTCTCAAAGACACCTCCTAACTTTTATATTTCTTTCGATAGTTCTCCCGTATCTCCTGTTGACAGTATAAACATCCTTGGCCTTCACATAAAAAAATGTCTTAGAAACCTCACATCACAATGGTTGCTAGGGCTTTCTCAAAGAAACTGGGAGTTCTGTTTAGTCTGCGAGAAATTTTTTCTTCTTTGCAGTTACTCCAATTATACAAGGGTCTCATCCGCTCTTGCATGAATTACTGCTCTCATATCTGGGGTGGCTCATGTTTCACCCGTCTTTTTGAAAGGGTTGAGTCAAAGGCTAAAAGACTTATAAATTGTTCCTCTCTTTCTAATTCATTTGACCCTTTATCTATGCGACGTGTCGTGGGTGCCTTCTTTCTTTTCTATAGGTACTACAGCTGCAAATGCTCGAGCGACTATGCCTTTACGACGGCCTCGTAGCACAAGGGGTGCATTGTGTGCACATAATTTGTGTGTGTTTACTGTGATGCCTCTTTCTTTCCAGCCACATATGTTTTGTGGAATTCTCTCCTTTCTTTTGTGTTTCCTGCTGAATTTAACCTGTATTACTTTAAAGCCCATGTCTGTGCTCACCTACGAAATTTCCATTAGGTGGTACTAGTAGGGTTTTTCTTATTCTCTTATTGAAATAAGACCCTCTCCTTGAATAGGGCTCTACCCGTTGATGATATATATATATATATATATATATATATATATATAATATATATATATATATATATATATATATATAATATATATATATATATATATATATATATATATATATATATATATATGAAAAAATAGCCTTTATATATGGGAACGTAAACATCCGCATCTGCATTCACATGAGCGGATATTAAAAATTTGACATCCGATACATCACTAGAGAGAAGCTGTGTTACGCATTATTAATTCCACACAATGACTATTCATTCGTGACACCATGGTTGGAATTTCGTCTACTTGTTGCACTTCCCTGGTAGCTATGAATATGTATTGTACTGTCCTGAAATAAACATAACGTACGGTGTCGCACGTGTTTTTCTCTATCTTCTCGCCTTCTATTACTACAAACACGGCGTCATACGGTGTTTTTACACAAACCCCAGCATATATATATATATATATATATATATATATATATATATATATATATATATATATATATATATATATATATATATATATATATATATATATATATATATATATATATATTAATCACTGAACTATAAAATACAGAAGTTTTAGTTGTAAGTAATATTTCATTTCAATTTTTTTAATAGTAAAACAATTAAAATTAAAGGTAAAAACAATCTCACGACCTATAAACCCCACCTCCCAATCCTCACCCCCAAAAAGGAATAAAAATATGTCATATCTAGGTAATATAACGACATTTCTTTTTCTTTTCTCTTTTTTGACCTAGTTCAACTGTTTCTTCAGTTTGTTATTGCATTTATTTCGTAAACTTAGTCACTTCCTGAAGCACTTTTGAGTTCCTATTCTCCCCTTATCGTCAACACTCATTTCAATGTGTATGATCATGTGATTGAGCGCGTGTTCAGTTTCGATAAAGTCTCTCTGAAAATGATAAATGAATATCCTTAATGTTTTTCTATTTTGCGTATATTGAACAAACACATTAAAACTAAATCGTTCCCTTTATCATTTACTACAGTACCAAATGATCATCCCATTGAATTTACCAAATTGTGCCTAAAAAAACGTGAGGAATCCCTCCATCTAAAGCTAAATTTTCGTATCATTACTTGCGGAGTTGTCATAGTGTAATAAATAAAATCAATTTTAAGTTCCGAGTCAAATATTCCCCGTTTCCCACCAAGCTACGTTGAGCAAAATAATCTCATGACGTCACGCTGTCACGTGACTTAATTATAAGCTATTGAAGAACAGATGATCTGGAAACCATAACTAAAAATAAATGTATACTCTTCACTTAACTTTGTGAAATGATAAAAGGAAATTTTAATCCTTGCGATCATCTTTTTTCATACTTCATTACTCCTATTCGTATCCAAATATAATGTTAAAATTATACTCCGTTAAAATGCTACTGTATTCCAAATTCGTTAATAAGCCCCCACATACGGTAGAGTGTACGAAAACCCACCAAATGTTACAGAAAATGCACTTAACAGTAAATATACGTACATACATCTTTCCTCTAGTTAATAGCATTATCTCCTCAGTCAAAAGTTCCCTTCGTCAGCATCCCTCTACGAGATATAGTCACGTGCTACAAAAACTCGTCCCAAAATTGAAGCGTTAATGAGAGGAGGAAATAAGGAGAAAAAAACATCGTAAAGGGTCGTAAATCACGTCTAAATTGTCTCGTAAAACGGTCTCGAACGCCGTGAGAAAACAACCTAATGCCAATACGTATTTTATAGCTATTGTAAAGATAGAACACGACTAAACGAGCTAAAAACGGAATAAATATTCTTGTCAATCCCATAATCTTATATATATATATATATATATATATATATATATATATATATATATATATATATATATATATATATATATATATATATATATATATATATATATATATATATATATATATATATATATATATATATATATATATATATATATATATATATATATATATATATATATATATATATATATATATATATATATATATATATATATATATATATATATATATATATATATATATATATATATATATATATATATATATATATATATATATATATATATATATATATTATATATATATATATATATATAATATATTACACGGACACTGCTCTTCTGAACTCTCTCGTGGCATACCTCCTCCATTGAGAAGAGCCCGAGCGACACGGCTTTCTACACAGTCTCATCCTTTCTCTGTCCAACTCTCCGACCCCAGACTTAACCGCTATGCTCAATCTTACATATACTCTACTGGTAAAGTCTGGAACACACTCCCTTTATCTGTTTTCTCAACTTCCTTTGACTTGCATACTCTCAAACCCCGTGTATCTGTACACGTCGGCCACCATCGACCAGAATAGTGCTTTTCCAACTCCGGTGGAATTCGGTAGGCCTCCGACCTTTGGCCACCGGAGGATATATATAAATAAATATATATAATATATATATATATATATATATATATATATATATATATATATATATATATATATATATATATATATATATATATATATATATATATATATATATATATATATATATATATACAAAACGTTAAATTCATTATAGAGACTTGTATTTTTAAAAATCTGAAACGGAGACTAAATTTGTTTTCATTTAAATTTTTTATATTTTTTTAATTTTATTTATTTTTTATTTTTCACAATCTTTTCATCCAAATTTGACCGTCAAATTAAGATTTTTATATTTTTTATTTATTTATTTATTTATTTATTTATTCATTTGCAATAAATTTTTTATTTTATTTTATTATTTATATTCTTATTGTTATTCTGTTTTTAATCTCATAATTCTAGGGTTTTAAAATTAAATCTTTTTCTTTCTTTCTTTCATTTATAAATCATTTA